>JAGYYJ010002425.1:0-86173 GCA_019671005.1 Hibiscus mutabilis
CCAGACCATTCTGTCCGAAATATACCGCAGAATTAGTAAGAAATCTCTTTCTTCAGATGAACCGGCACCTGCAAGTATTAAGGGAAGACCATCGATTTCTGGACTTCGGAGGCCAACACGAAAAAGGTTTGCTGCTCATCATCCTGAACATGATATTTTTATTCATTACAATCTTTCTTTCTTCTTTTCTGTATTAAATTTGTGGTTCCTTAATCTTCCTCGTAATGAAGTTGAGTTTTTTTTTTTAAATCTTCTACACCTTTTGTGACTGTTACAAACCTTTGAATCCTACACAAGTATTATGAATACAATTTAAGGTTTATGGTTAGTTATTTAGAATTTAAAGATTGTGGTTATAATTTAGGGTTAGAATTTATAAATTACAACTTAAATCCCTAACATATTATCCTAAGAATTTAACCTAAGACTTAAACCCTAACCTTCAAACTCTAAATTCTAAGCCTAAACTTTAAAATATAACCCTTGTACAATTTGGGAGACATAGTAATATATTTCAGTTCCATTTAAATTTAGCTTAGTTTAGCAAAGATACACACATGGTAAGTAATCTAACATAAGATACAAATCATTAACAAACATCACAACTTGCACTTACAACACAGGGTTCAAACAGGTAACACTTGGTTTCTGAAAGGTTCATATATGATATGCAACATGTTTATGGTCTTTAAAACAGAGTTAGATCGTTACATGGTTGACTAGCCACAGCAGTTGTTCTTCTGTTCGATCGGCTGTCCCTTCATTTCAACTGTTCCGGTTGACCTGTTAGCAGCTGGTTGACTACCCATTCTGCAAAGATTTTGATAATAAACCATATAGGTAAACTTCATTTAAATAAAAGGTGAGGATTTGGACAAGAATGAAAATGGTTTTTCGGACAATCTAATGACAAGCAACTCAACAGAACTAATGAATCGAATGAAAGAGGGCTAAGTGCTCCAAAGTGCATAGAGAAACTATTGGCCAGTGACATCTTACTAATAAACAATAATCAATTACTAGCAAACAGGTTAGAAAATGGAACATATGTAAGAGCTGAAGTCATTTTACTTTTTCTTGATTTCACCAGCCATGGTTAAGAAAGCCTGCTCCACATTAATTGAATCTTTAGCACTCGTCTCCAGAAAAGGAATCCCAAGTTCATCAGCAAATGCCTGCAGTTCATTGAACAACAGAATCTCAAGTTAATCAGATTATGATGCCTGCGGTAAATTATCATCATCAGCAGCAGCAGCAGCAGCAGGTTCCATTTGTTTATCCAATTTGTCATCTTAAAAATCAATATCCACTAGTTTCGAAAGGAAAGGAAAGGAAAGAAAGGAACGTCTCTAAAAACTATGAGAATGACTGATGGTAGAACTTCAGACATTAAAGGTAACAAAACATACCTTCGCTGTTTGCGTGTCAACAACCTTGTTCTCAACTAAATCACATTTGTTGCCAACCAGAAGCTTGCATACGCTATCGTTAGCATATCTATCAATCTCATTCAACCATTGCTTGACATTATTGAAGCTCTCCATCTCAGTGACATCATAGACAATCTGATAGTGAGACGCTTATGCAGTGTCAGAAATGAGAAATGAGGAAGTGATATTGTTAACAATCATTCAGAAGAAAAGGCAACATAATCTTCTAATTGAGTTCTTCGATATGTTAAGATTTAAGGATCTCTTAAAAAGTAGGCCCCCTTCTTTCACCAACTTGAGAAATACATAATAAGAGAGGTAGTTTTGGGTTCACATAACAATTTGCATGTTGAAACAAAATCCATAATATTGACTATATGTTTATTGTACTTGCAATAACAGATATCAACAGATAACGAGATGATCAAATTTGTTTGAAACACACCGCCAAGGTCTAGTTTGTATAAAATTTTATGATTTACAGATCAGATGGGTTCAGTTTCTTACAATTATCCCATGAGCTCCCGGTAATAACTGCTCGTGATAGTCCGAAAACGCTCCTGTCCAGCAGTATCCCACTAAACAAAGAAGAGTAGAACATCACATGTTAATAGAAACCCAACTGAAAAAGAGGGGGGATTTAGAGGAGAACCATGCATGGTTCTTCCTTGCTTATTTTTCCCAACACTAGACAGCCACTGTCAACTGTCAGGAAAAAAATGTCCTATAAACACCATCCCATTGGCCACAACTGAAAGTTCCTGCATCATGACACAATCAAACCCTCTTTTCTGGTGTATCAAAACTGAAGGTTATTTTAGCTATGCAAGCCCTCATTTCCTATTAAACACATAAATACAATAAGTAAAGACAAACATTGGTAGTGGCCTTTTACATCATTGCTGAAAAATATAGTATAGTTCAACTACATAATCTATGTTGTGGCGTATTGTTCCTACCGCAGTTTGACTTAAGATTGTCACAAGTCAACTAGCTTCACTAAATGACATGTATAATTATAGAGTTCCCAACAATAATAATTGAACAAGCTTTGACCATAAACAACTTCAAAACAACAATTATAGGCTTAAATGTATATGATACTTTCATTGAAGAAGCATGTTATACTCACAATTTGCAGCTTGATTGTCTTGCCATCCAGCTCCACAGTTCTGATTTTCTAAATATAAACAATTAAATAAGATAAATTTCACATTTTTAGTACATTTATATTATTTTTCCATATATTTATGCAACAGAGAGAAGAAAGAAACTCACGAAATCAACACCGATGGTACTGATGTAGCTATCCACGTAAGAATCATCCTGGAATAAAAAAAACACTTAAAATTCTTAACCGCTAATTAATCTTAAGATTAGTAAAAATTAACTAAAAAAACAAACCGACAACATCAAAACAAGTAAAAATAACAAAAGAAAAGCAATTTTTTTTATTTTTAAATAACAGCTACAATAAATTAAACTTACAGCGAATCTGAGAAGCAAACAGGATTTTCCGACGGAGGAGTCGCCGATAAGCAGAAGTTTGAACAGATAATCGCTAGAAAAATTTAAAAAAAAAAAGAAAAGAAAAGAGCAGAAATTAAACATTTTCAAAAGAAATGCGACTAAAAATATACAGAAATTATAATAGAAAAAAGATTAAAGAGGAAGGCTCACTATTCGGTGCTCATTTTGAGATCCAAAAGAGTTAAAGATTTCTGAAACGAAAGAACGGAGAGTTGGGCAGAGAAAGGTAAAGGTCGTGTTTTATGTCAACAATGACAAGTTTTCTTTCGATTACCGCTCTATCATCCGTCTCAATTGCATTTTTTTTTTTTTCTTTAAAATTATATGGCTTATATTTACCGTTGTTATTTTAATAAATTTTTAAAATATACGTTTCGTTTATTTTTTTATTTAAACATTTAAAATATTTTTTATTAAAATAAATATTTAAAATATTCTTTTGTAAAAGTAAATACTTAAAGTATATAATTTTTAGATTTTTAAAGAAAATTTTTAAAATCAAAATAAAAACAAAAAACAACATTAAATATTATTTTGCTAAAAAATGTTTACCAAAATTATTCAAAAATAATATATTTATGTAGTTCTATTATTTTTATATAGAAAAATCATTTTTGGGGAATTCAAGGGCTAATTTATCTAAATAACATTTTAAAAATAATTATTTATTTTTTTGATTGAAAAATCTCTTTCATCCAAAAAAACTTTAAATACTAAACGTTAAATTAAAAATAAACTCGAGTTTCGTGTTGAGTAGATAAGTAAGAAAGAAAAAAATTAATTTATTATATTTATTTTTACATTGAACTCGTTTTTAGTTAAATATGACTTTTTAAATATTTATTTGATGGTGATTTATAAAGGCTTAAGGGTCACTTTTTATTATAATCGATTTTCAAGTATTTTTCGCATCCTTTTTAAAATTTTTGTTTTCCCTTGGTGTGAAGCCAACAACATTTTTCTGTGTTGCCCTTTTGTGGATGATTTAATTCAGTAGATTGTGGAAGATTACAAAATTGAGAATTATTACAAGGCAAAATTGATTTTTAGGTAAAAAATTCAAATTTAAGAAAATATTAAAATACTAAATTAATATAAAAATTAATAAAACATTTAAAAATATTTTATTAATATATGGCTAAAAAATAATAAAAATCTAAAAAATTTAAAAATAAGTAAATATTATAAAATTAAAGTACCATAAGATATTAAATTATAAATTATTCAAAAATCAAAGCTTGAAAATAAATTCTACAGTCTAATCTTATTTTTTAAATTTCAAACTCTAAAAAATTTAAACTCTAAATTGCAAACCTTAAATCCTAAACTCAATTGAAAATTATCAATATAAAGTGACTATGAATCATAAAAGTATATGTATAAATTTAATTAAGTAAAGAGTTTAAAAGGGTTTATGATTTAGAAATTTTTAAAGTTTAATTTTTAATATTGCAAAAAGTGTAGAAAAATTTTGTTCAATTGGAGAATCAAAATTTATTTAAATTCTTTTTCTTTACATTATTTTTGTCAAATTTTTTTTATTAAAATTTTTATATATTTTTAATACTTTATAAATAGTATAAATTTTAATTATTGAATAATTTATTAGCTTATAATATTTTAATTTTATAGTTTTTTTACTTATTTTTAGATATTTTTAATTATTTTATTTTTAGTTATATATTAATAAAATATTATTAATTTTTATGTTATTTTAATATTTTAGTATTTTACTCATTTTTTCTTAAAAATCAATTTTACCCTCGTAGTCACTTAAACATCAATTTTATAAAAGAACGGTCAACATTGACTTCTTTCAATCAAGGGGCAAATAGTGATGCAATTCGAAACTTTAGGGGCTAAATTGATCCGAAAATACTATAAATACAAAATCGATAAATTAAAACCAGAGGCAAAAATACCCTTAAGCCTTATCTAAATAATATTTTAAAGGGTTATTTGAATGATAAGGCCAAATTCAAGAGTATAATGAGTACTGTATTACTATGAGAATTATGAGATAAAATTTTAGGGTAAATTCACTATTTAGTCATTAAATTATAAGGTCCATATTATTTTGATCACTGAATAAAAATTTGTCAATTGGGTAGAGCTGAGGGTAAAATGTCCAATCATACACTACTAGTATGAGTGATCTCTTGATAAATCATTGTGTTGTACCCTGATTAAGCTTTTGCGAACTAATTCTTGTATTTTTTTATTTTCTCCTTTATTTTACTTTTAAATTAAAATAATTTGTTTTATATACAAAAATAAAAAAAAATATGACCGTCCTTCATTTTTCTTTCCAACCAAACACACTTAAAAATTTATTTTCTTTCTACGTTCACTTTTAGCATCATTTCGTTTTTTCACCCAACCAAACAAAATTTGAGTTTCTATCCTTTTCATATATCATGGATTTTATGAGTCCCATTTGTACATATTCTAGAATAATTTGGACCAAATTGGCATTATAGTTATTAGTTAAATAAATAAATAATTGCAAATATGGAACTGATATTTTATTATAATTTGTGCAGTTCTAATATCTCAGATCAAAGAAATGTGAGAGGCTTTATGCAGCATACATGCATGCATAGCAATTTGCAATCAACAATATAACAAAGAATTTGTAAGAACATCACTCTGGGTTATGGCTAGGGATTCTGAAGTGTCTAAGCCTCCCTTCTTGCTTTTTCATGTACCCTTCACACAAAAATGCCATTGAAAACTTATCTTCGACCACTCGGTTCACGTCGTGCACAAACACATCGGTCACTCCTTTATCTCTGTTCCTTGCCATCATACCCGCGGTGTATATGGCGGTCATCCTACCCGGAGCGTCCTCGTAGTACCCGGTCGGCGCGTCTACCATTATCAAGTCCCATTTCATCTCGTAAACTTCGCTTGGCAAACCTTTCAATGCAAGTTGGCACATTGAGTGTTTAGGGTTTAAAATCGCTGTGCATTCGGGTCCTCTGCCCACATCCATGAGATTATCAGCTTGGTTAATCTTGCTGTCGTAGGTGACATGGTAGGACTCTAACATGGGGAACCGGTGTCGGATTTGCTCGATCCAGGCCTCATCTTCTTCGAGGAAAACCGTTCTTCCACCGTAGTTGAGCGAACTCCACATAAGGCTGTCATGTCCCAGACCGAATACTAGGAAGTTGCATGGTGACTTTTTCTCTAGGATTTTCGCCGTGACCGAGATCTCCTTCAGTGTTTGTTGCGGGGTGATACTCGAAGTCGCGTAGTGGATGAGAGCTTGGGCGAGAGCACGCGGTATCTTGTTGCATGACGACGAGCAATCCGCTGCGCTTTTGCTTTCTTTGACAGAACTAGAAGTCTTAGCCGGTGCAAAAGTACGTAACTTGCTCGGAGACGATGCGTTCTCTTCTGAAGACGACGATAAACTCGATCTCAACACAAAAAGGAGGATAAAAGCAACGAAAACCCCTAAGAGGAGGACCTTGGAATTGAGGGCTTCACTTGTCTTAGGCCTCATGTTTTGTCTGAAATGTTTGAAACTGGTTTTACCCTTTGTCCCTTTCTGATGTTCTCTAAAAACAATGGTGATGCTGGGTATGGTTATATCTGAGAAGTTTTCAAGTCGAAAATACATTAAAAACTGGTGAAAGATGTTGGTATGATATTATAGTCTGATTATGCTTGGAAATGAAGTGAAGAAACATCAGATACTTGATGAAGACAAAACATCTACAAGGATTGTGCATGAAGCAACAATGTTGTTGGCACATCTACTAGTTTGGTGGATTTCATTAAATTAGGGTTCATTCTAATACCCAATTTGTTGCTCTCTAAGACTATTAATTTTAAGGTGTAACTGCAATGAAAAGCCTTTGTTTTCAGAATTTGCTGGTTGAATGATCTGTCAAACAATAATAGGTCATTGTGTGACTGATACTGACTGATTAAAATTTTCTATTTTAGGTTGTTAGATTCCTTAGGTAGGTGATAAAAGCAATGAAAGCTTTTATGGTTAAGCTCGATTCGAATCGAAATTATAAAAATCCGACTCTGGCAGATCAGATCAAATTGATGACATTGCAATAAAAAAAACACTGTACATTGGTGCTGCATCTCTATTCAAGAATCCAATCCAACTCCGACTCTGATTATAATCGCATCTCGATGTAACCTGTATGATTAAGTAAATAAGGGGTGGCGATTCGGACATTACAAAAAATGCAGTGATCTTAATTATAAATTTATAAGCCTATTTTAGCTGTACAAAGCATAGTTCAGAAAGTAGAAGACTAGAAGTAGAACAATGACAGAGGCCTCTACCTAAGGTAACAACAAAATGGCCTGTAAGCAAATTTCAAAGATAAATCACAAATTCACCGAATAGCAATATCAATATTCTCTGTCATCTGGTGCTTTCTTTCTTTTTGGTTAGAACTTATGAGTGAACTTTGGCCGGAAAAATTGTACTCGCTGCAGGATTGAAAATCCATGGGAATTTCATGGTTATTGAACATCATCTGGCAGAAAGACTTGTCAAACATCCAAAAGAAAATAATTTTTCCTAATGATTGTAGTATAACACACTGCTGAGCTTCTGGACCGGAGTAGCACCGGCATAAGCTTCTTTCTAGTTTGTCACCAGCCTTTTCTCAGGTGTTAAAGTAGCGATTCAGTTTGTCCATTGTCGTCAAAGTTAGTTTTCAACTTTGTCTTGTCTGCAAGGCTCTGCGAACAGCATTCTGAACAAGTCTCTCGTGCTCTTTAAGCATTTCCTCAAGGTTCCCTCCACGAGGCAACAACGGTCCAGAATAATGGATTCGGTTATTCCTGGAAACATAACCCTAGATTCACAGACAAAATAAGGGTTAGTAACTCCAGACAGTTGAAACTGATAAATTTTGTTGTATTATGTCATGAATACTGTTAAAGCAAATGTTATAAACTATCACTTAGAAACCTTACATTTGGAAATCAGTTGTCACAAGAATGGATATTGAATCTATCAGTCAAAGGAAAAGAAACAGGATGTCTAGGGGAAAAAAAGATGAACGACATAACTGATTCTATTTATGAAGTTCCCTTACCACTGCTGATTCCTTGGAGGATTTCCTTTCATCCTTCACATTCGAAGCCTTTGGCCTATCGAGTAAATGATGGGACAATTCATGCTTCTCAGAGGACTCCACATTATCCAGATGGTTATATCCGGCATTAAAATGCTCCTCTGGCCAGTGAGGTTTTATGTTATTCTCTGTAGTCATATCAAACCGTGAACTGCCTCTCACCGTAATTGAATTAGAAAATCTGGACAATTCCAATGTTCCACGATGGACAAATGTTGCTTGAGATCTCAACTCTTCAGGCTTCCTAGGAGGTTCAAATGCTCGAGTGGATGCCTTCATAGACTCCATCTCATTCGTTTTCTTATCCCCTGAAGATCCAAATCTACTAGGGCACATTGACTGGCCAGAATGAGAGTTGTATAGAACTCTTTCTGTTCCTTTCAGAGGCTCAATAGGGAAGGCAGCACCCCTGTCTTCTTCAGAGTAGTGTACTTCACTAATACTTTTTCCATTGAGCTGTCCTTGCCGCTTCTGTATCAAGAAACATAGTAAACATCAGTCCTGACCAAAAGACTGATTTTCCGTTGGAAAGTGTTTAAACACCACATTAAATACCATCATAAGCATATGCATTGCGCAAAAGAAAATAAGTCTTGCCGGTTAGAAAGTACCTGTATGGATGCTTGTAACTCAGCATTGAAATCTGGGGCAGGAACAGCTATAGATTCTCTGGAAACCCTTCTAACAGGATCGTGTGCATGTACTTTCCCACCAGCAGCTCTTTGCCTTGTTTTCCAATTAACAAACAGGAAGAACAGTTGTTTTATACCTTTTGGGGGTAAATTTAGAGAGCAAGAACAAAATCAATAATTTTCATCTCTTTCTCATAGGAAAGACAATATAACCCAAACCAGTTGGGTTAAGCTATTCCTCGTCCCGACCCTATAGGGCCTTTTTCTTTCCAAAAAAATTGGCTTGGGGATGGGGAAGATTATTAATTAATTATTTTTTGTATGGGGTAGGCAGGTTTAAATCAAACCTGCCAGCAGTGAGAAGTTTATCAAAATACCCCATCTTTTAATTTATAACTATTTTTATACATTTTAATTAGAATATTCAAAAAAATTATAAAAAATAACTTCTTTTATATATTGTAATTAATTTTTATAAGATTTTATAATATGTATTTTATTTAATCTTGTAAAATTAATATGATATAAAAAAAGTACATAATATTCTGGGGCAGGTAGAGTTGGAATTGAGAAGTTTTTCTTTTTTCTGGGGTCGGATTCAGGTGTTAAATTTTTAATAAAATCAGGTTTGGGGCGGAGTCAAGGCAGAAGATTTCGGGTCAGTGTCCAGCTGAGCAAAAAACTGCCCCACCCCTCTCAGTTGCTACTCCTACTTTCTTGTGGGGGAGAGATTTTAGTACGTCGGTTTTTTCCCTTCTTATTTAATTTGCCATCAAAATTTATGTTTAGGATGTGAGCCAAAAATATCATGATTTTCCCACTTGCAACATAAATGTCAAATGCAGATCACAAATAAGTTGCTAAAGCTTCCAGAATCCAGCATAATGAACTAAAAGACCAAAATATAGGTAAAAGTTTAATAAGCCACAATACAATTTTCACACATTCTTGTTTAAACATTGATGGGATAAAAAAAAATTAATACAAAGTAGGAGCAGATAAATACCTTCTAGATTCCTCTTCTCGAAGCTTGGCATCAAACTCCTTACTAGGTGGGTACTTCGGCAAACTAGATGGATCACAGGGAAGAGGCTGTGTTGTAAAGAACTGGAAGAGAAACTTTGGAGTTAAAACAAAATTACCAAAATGAAATATTTTCAATAAAAAGAATGTCAAGATGACAAGTAAAAAGAAAGAAAAGATAGGATGATAATCATAAGAACCAACATTGTTGACATTCTAATGAACTACCCAGCGGGACAAGTTGTGCAGTAACAATTTCATTGTTGGCATATTGATCATGTTATTTCTCAACAAAGAATAAGAACTGATGAGTGCCAATGAACCAAACAAGCAGGACAATTATAAAGATCGCAACTGATAACATTTCAGGTGCATTAAATATACAAAGAAAGGCTTCAGAGAGGCTTTGCTTATTATAAAGAAGAATTTCTTTCCATTCTTAGCAAGTCAACCAAAAAAGGCATATCTGAAACTCCAAACCATGACAATATGTTATGAGTCAAATAGTTAGCTGATCCTTAGTCTTAGTTTGGTAAATACTTGTTGAAAGTTCATTATAGGGGGCACTAGCTTACGGGTATGTGAAATGAAATGAACTAAAAGTACACTCTCCCCTGTTCTATCATTTCTTGTCTAAAATCTCTATCCCTTTCCTGGTTGCTAACTAATTCCATTTAAGACTGCATCTGAATAAGAGTACTCTTATAAAAATTATGAATGGTAATATGTCAGAATGCAGATCAAGCCAATAAAGTAGGTGTTCAGACTTAGGAGGATTCATTTTTCTTTATTGTATAAGAAAAGTCACCAACTTAAATTGTTCTCAAAGAAATCAGTTGGACTAACAGACAGATTGATCCCAAAAAGAAGAGTGTGTAAGGTAACAGATAACAATTAAAAGAGCATTGTTCCTGATAAAATGCACAACTTGGAGGAATACCATATTGACTTTACCTCATTCTGAAGTGCTGAAAAAGCGGTTCCACGACACTCTGGTTCTATTGCAAGAAGAACCTCCAAAAGGGCCAAAGCAGATGCAGGAAAGTCCTTGAATGTTTCAGGAACACAACGTTTATAAGGATGTCGAGGCTTGAAAATGGTTGCATGTGGCAATTTTGATCTCTTCCAATACTCTTCAGAAGGTGATCCACAGAGTTTGAAGATTTTGTGCAGTTGTTCAACCTAAAAAGGATAAATGATGAAATGTCACACACCACAAATTAAATTACAAAGCTCAACTGCAAAAGTACTGCTATGAGTAAATTCCAAATAATAACTTGTAGCTCAGATCCAGAGTACACATCCCATTGCATAATCATGTCATTAGAATGATAATTATACGGATAAATGTTGAATAACTTGTAATGGTACATCAGTTAAACCATGGTCCAGTAAATACACAACTAACTTAGATGAGTTCTGTCGGTTATATAGAATACATGTCTATGCTAGCAACACAGCTGCCCCCCAACCCACCTTAACGTAAACACAGATCCAACACAAACACATAATAAGCAAAAAATTTGGCATTTAAATACATGGGATATAAAATGACAAGCAAATTCTCTACCTAGATCATTGCAGAGTGCTGCTAGTATGAATTGAAGATTAACTTTTGGCATCTAGACCTACCAATGTCATAATATCAAAAAGGACCCAAAATTCTCTTTGCATTTGTATGTTTCCATCTTGTTAAGCATGTGCACCAACATGCACACATCCACAAACACGTACGACTTATATATGTAGGACATGCATATATGAATACAGTAATATTTCTATGTCATGAGGAGATTTCTCGTTTCTATCATAAGAACAAAAAACTTCATTAGAAGCTATCATGCACAAGAAGTTTCAAATTATATGTGTTGACACCACAAACAGTGAAATAAGTACCTCAGTTCTTCCAGGCATGATAGCCTTGCCAGCAAATAATTCAGCAAGTATGCAACCAGAACTCCACAGATCGACAGCAACTCCATAGTTTGTAGAACCAAGCAAAAGCTCAGGAGGACGGTACCATAAGGTTACCACACGACTTGTTAGAGGCTGCTTCTGATTGGGATGGAAAAAGGTCGCCAGTCCAAAATCACCAATCTTGAGGTTTCCATTACAGTCTATCAAGAGATTTGAGCCTTTGATGTCACGATGCAAAACACCATGATTATGGCAATGGTCAAGTCCTCGGAGCAGCTGTTGCATATAACACTTGATCTGCACAGTTACACATAAAATTCTGCACTTGAACACCCTAACAACTGAGTCCCTTGTTTTTCATTTGAGTAAAAATAAAAGGCTAAATATAATTCTTCACTATCAACTATAAAACAGCATAATGAAAGGTTGACTTTGACAAAAAAAAATTGCTTCCACTTCTAAAGCATCTAATAACTAAAGAAAGGAGTTTCGACCAAATTTGTTTTCCTTTTTGAGTTGTAAATTGTGATGATTTTTTGCTACATGCACATTATGTTCCATCAAAAACCAATGAAAAGCCACTCACAGTTCACAATGTCACAGACTTCTTATGAAATTGTTTTCTTCCAATATGACTATACTCCTTTGAAGTCCAGAAAATTATGGAATCGGAAATTTTATGATGATCTAAACAACAATAATCAAATAAATATTGAAGATATCAATATACCTGAGATTCAGTGAACTTAACCTCAGGTGCTGATAAAAGCCCTGCAAGATCATGCTCCATGTATTCAAATATAAGGTATAAGCTTCCAGATGCCCTGGAAGTAATTAGACCTTCAAGCTTCATGACATTAGGATGATCGAGTCGCCGCAAAATAATAATTTCTCTTGCCATGAAACAAACACTTTCAGGGTCCATATTAAAAAATCGAACTTTCTTCAAGGCAACTAACATATTTGATTCAAGGTCACGAGCTTTGTACACACTGCTGTAAGTTCCTTGACCAATCTACATTATTTGCAGAAAAGTTAACTATATTTGTTGAAAAAGAGTGAAGATAGTATAACATAAAAGATTAAATCAATAAATCAAAGAGCTAATGCCCCTTACAGATTGCCATAATTTGTATCAAGAAGCACAATAACAAAACACATTCTCATTTTGTCTAATGCAACGTAGTAGCTAGTTTATGCATTATATGTTTTAAAGTAGATATACATAAGAAAAAAAAATACCAATTTCTGGAATGGGCATCATACAAGAATCAAAACTATAAATAAGCAATAAAAGATAAAGTTATTGAGCAAACCTTCTCCAACTTCTCGAACGAATCTGCCCGCCGAGGTATCCATCCATTAATGGCTTCCCCGGCTACTGCTGCTAGCCAAGAAGGCCAACCAGCGACAACCTGTGCACCTCTCTCGCCACCAGTTGCATTCATAATCCTGGACATCCTAGGCTGCCCTTGTCCACCCCTGCCCTCGGCCTCCACTGTTGAATGCATTTGGAGCTCGGAAGAGGTCCTTTTAGTCCTTTCAACAACCGCCCGCACTGCCTTCTTTTCATCATCATCGGAAGAGGATGAAGGCCCTGAAACGGCACTGTGGTTTGGCTGCTGATCTGATATCAACCGTGCAGTGGCATCTGTTTCGACCACCACAGTGTCCCTTTTAAAGGAAACAGACAACTTTTTCGCGGGTTTTCTTGTGTTCTTGTGGGGCTTATCCCTTTTACCATGGTTATTTTCAACGTAGTCATTTGCTCGAACGGTGGTATTTGTGTTCGAACAAATGCAACCCATAATTTAGATTTTAGAGCGCCTGTTGTTTTTCCAATCAGAAACTGTCTCATTCAAATGTATCCTCCCTCTTTGTTATTATCAGATTCAATTATCATCAAAGAAAATGTGTCCTAATTTTCTCTCTTAAAAGGAACGCAACTTCCTCTAGTGAATGAGAAAGACCCAGATCCCAAATCAAAAGGACATCCCAAAGAGATTGCTAATTTGATAGATCCCAAAAAAGCTTATACTACAATCAACAAAAATCCAGATCCCCAAATAAAAGGGGAAAACTCAGAGTAAAAAAAAACCCAGAAACGGATCAAAATGAGAATTTTATGAACCAAGTTACGGGAGGACCCCAAAAGGCAGCTTTGCTAAAAAAAACAAATAAAACGAGAATGCATATATAAACTTAAGCAACGATGAAAACTGAAGTAAATGTGTCATACAAGTGTAAATGGAAATTTGAAGAAAAAAAACACAAATATTACTCTTATTTTAGAAGAATGCAAAATGTTTAGAAGTTGAAGTAAAAGAAGGGAGATAAACACGGATCTGCGTATCAGTCCTGGGATTACGAATAGCCTTTGAAAATTAATTAATGAATTTCGTACTGTGATTTGAAATAGAAAGAGGTGTGGAAAAAAGGAAGAAAAGTGTTGCTGCGCTTGTGTTTGTGTTTGTGTTTGTGTTTGTGTGTTTGTGTGTGTGTGTGTGTGTGTTTGGTAGATAGGAAAATTAAGAACGGAAACAGAGAGAATGTTTAGTTTAGTTTAGTTTAGTTTAGTTTAGTTTAGTTTAGTTTAGTTTAGTTTAGTGTTAGAGTAGAGATGGAAGAAACAGAGGTTGAACGCACCGCACGCTCGGGAGGGGGAAGGTGGTGCAACGTGGCGTGGAGTGGGGACTCGGAGAAACAAACAATCAAAGATATCCTGGCTGAGCCTGACAGCGACGTGACTTTCATATGGATTTTCAACGCTTTCTTGATCTTGTCGGCCCACGTAATTGTCTTAAAGTTGGATTCTTGAGCCCAAAAAAATAAATATTTTACAGTAAATATATTTTAGTAATTAACTATTTATTTGCACAATCTATGTTATTAAAAAGTTGTTATTAATAAATATATACTACATATTTATAATTAAAGAAATTTCTACTTAATTTAAAAATAAAATTTAGGGTCTATTTAGTTATAGAGAATAAATTTCACTTTTATTTATTTAGAAAAATAAAAAATGATAAAAAAAATTGTTTGATTGTAAAATTCGAAAATATTTTTAAAAAAAATAAAAAAATAAGTGAAAATTAGAAAATATAAAAAACATATTTTTATTTTTTTTCATTGAAAATATTTTGAGAATATAAAAAATATGAAAACAAAAGTTTTTTAATTTTGACTACATTTTAATCCGGGTTTGAATCATTTAGTGTCATTTTTTAAAATTTTAGTTTATTTAGTCATATTTTATTTATTTATTATTACAATAATATTTTTATAATTATATTTTATTCTAATTATTTAATAATTATTATTTTTTATTTAAAAAAAGCTAGATACCAAACACATTTTCACTATTTTTATTTTTGAAAATAAGTTTTCATCCAACTAACTAAACATGTTTTTTTATTTTTTTTAACTGAAAATGAAAAGTATTTGTTCATAAATATTTTATCTTTGTTTTTTTTGACAGTTTTGTTAACGAGACTTTTTTTTATTGCGATTGAACCCAAGTCTTCTAAGATAAACATCATCCGTTTTTCTAGTGAGACCACTTGTTGAGTTCAATTGATGTAATTTTTTTATACACTTGTAATACCTCAAAATATTGGTTAGTGACCAAAATGTAAAACTTGAAAAGTTTGGTGACCAAAATGTAAAATTTTAAAAGTTTGGTGCCAAAGTGTAAATTTCGAAAAGTATAGGGACTAAGTTGTAATTTTAATTTAATTAATAAAATTCATCAACTAAATGAATAGTTCACCCCCAAGAGTGGCATTTTCAATTGAATAATTTTTTTTTTTAATTTAAGTTTGTTTAAGATTATATATAGCTTTAAAGTGGTGGAAAAAGAAAAATGCAAGAAAATGAATAAATGATAAATGTTTTATGAGATATTAAAGGAAATATTTTATTAAAATAAGGTAAGGGTAAAAGGGTCATTTTCATGCCTTATTTTAATGGAAATTAATATGGACCATTATATTAAAGATTACTTTTCCATGTGTAATCTAAAAATATTGGATGAAAAATTGCAAGATGGTAATTTTTGAAGATATAAGGGCAAAGTTGGTAATCACTAACTCCTTGGATTGATTTTTTGGATTTTGGATTGGTAGGTAGACATTTGGCTTAATATAAAAAGAATCAAATATTTTTAAAAATATTTTGGATCAAAAAATATTAAAAAATTTTTTAAATTAGACTTTAAAATAAATTTTAAATCAAATATTTTTTTTATATTCGATTTAATTGGCTAAATTAAAAAGAAAATAAATTTCAAGATTTATCCCCATTTTAGCCAAATTTTAAACTCCAAATTTTTTAAGAAAAATATTTCATCTTGATTTTTCAAATTATTTAGTTTGAATTTTGTGATATGTGTGAAACATTAAATTAATCTACATGAAATTCTCTATCTTTTGGTACCATTTGTTCATGTTTTCCTTACTTAAAACCTTAGTTTTGAGGAATTGATGGATGAAGGGGATGTTGAATTAGGATGAACTAAGGTTAGTTTTTTATGAATATGAAGTTGTGGAATCATATTAAGGCTTGTGTGATGGTTGAAGCTACATGGAAATAGTTAAACCCTAATTTGTTTAAGGTTATGGTTTTGGTAGAAAAGTTGAATTTGGATTTATTTTAATTTGGGAATGATTGTGAAAGCTTGGAAATGATGTTTAAGTGTTAATTGGACTAATTTGGAAACTTGGAAAATCATAGGGATGAATTCGGCGAGTTGAAAGAATTAGGGGAAATTATGGAAAATTTCCCATAAATTTGGAAATGTTGAAATTATGATTTTAAAAGCTTTAAAATGTCATTTTAACCATTTTGGAAGTTTGTAAAACCATAAGGACCAGCTAGGAAATTTTGAAAATATTGGGGACCAATTTGGCAATTTGGAAGAATTTAAGGACTAAAGTAAAAAATTCTTTTCATGGAAGTATATGCTGGAATAAATGTTAGAATGAGTTATAAATCATTCTTTGAGTAAATGTTTGAAGAAATATAAGGTATTGAGGATGAAATTTCTTTGCTTCATTGAAACTAATATTTGGAAAATATTAGGGTGTTTATAGGAAAATTATTCCTATATTATTTATGTGTTAGTAAGATACTAACATATAATTTGGAATGTACTTATGGTATTTTTAATACACTTGTAGAACGTGAACAAAATCAAGATTGAATTAGCAATCGAGGAAAGGAACGGGACCAAAGTTGAACTTAGTGAGACTAGTTGAATATTGACAAAGTATAAAGTGTTAAAGTGAGTGCATTTTGATGCATAGATAATATTATAATCATCATTTGGAAGACTTGTGATAAGTCTACCTTATTAATAATTGTTTGATAGTTATATGTTTATATCATGAACTTATATTTGACATATTGAGAATTGTCAAAGGTAGAACTATGATGCATTTGATCACTAGATATATCATGTATGTATTTATATGTTATATTTAGGGTATGAACTGCCCAGTATTTAATTATATTGCCATGGATGAATCGAATATGGAATTTGAAAGTATGCCCAAATAAGTAATTGAGGTATAGAGTATAGTTGGCATGCCATCGGAGAAACAAATCAAAGTATATTGGCTGAGCCTGTTTAGCACTTTCATATGGATTCTCGGTTTATTATCACTTTGATGCATTTTTGACTCGTGTACTCAAGTCCTCAAACTATATTTTTGGTCGATAATTTATTTGATAATAAATGGTTAATAAAATTAGAATTTAGGTACTCTCGAATATTACTTAATTTTTTTTTTTATTAATAGGATTTATGAATGGAATATATTATGTTTTTATTTTTTTAACAAAATGAAATAAATGAATAGTGATCAAATTGCATGTTTATTTTATTATTATTATAATTAAAGCACGATGATTTATGTTAAATAATTATAATGTCTCACTAAGTATATACTTAGCGTGTGATGATTTTTCAAAATAGAAGGTAGTAAAAAATAAGAAAGTTTTAATTTTAATCTCATCATCGCCCGGAGGATAATAATGTCATTTTTAAAAAGTTTAGTTTATTTTACATCTTTAATGTATTTTGATTATCTTTAGTTGGCATGTATAAAATAATAGTAGCTCATTTTTAATTATTTTTTTAGGTATGGTTTGTAATATTAATATCTACACATTTGGTTATTTATATTTTTATAATGTGGATTATACTAGTTTAAAGAAATTACTAGTAATAAAAATCGGGTAAACTTATAAATTTAATTTTTAGAGTAGTCAAGATCATTTTTAATTTAGGCAATTTTCTTAATTAAAATGTGTAGTTACAAACTGCTAAGTTGCTGCCTGAAAATGGAAAATATTTGATGAGTTAAAAATTAGTTATTGGTTATACGCAATAAATTGAATTTTTTGAAAATTGCCGTTTTTGATCAAATTGAGTAGTATAAAATACGATTAAATATTAGGTGACATTCCTTACTAATATTAAGAATTTAGTACTGGTAAGGGTGTTACATGTCTCTGCAATTACTCGTTGCTTTTTTTGATAATAACCACTGAATTTTTATTAAATCCATAGAAAATATCACAATTACAACACATCCAGGAAGGAAAATAATGAGACTAATCTATCCAAAATTTCTTACAACCCAAAAGCAAAGAAAATTGAAAAACTTATATGGAGATAAGCATACCATAAAATTCAGAAGCTTTTTGAATCTCCTTGTCTATATCCAATCGAGACGCATAACTGGTGAAGAATGAGTGGTAAGCGATCCAAACTATTTAGTTAAAAATGAGGTAATGTTCCGCTACCTACAAGTCGATTGAGCAATACACAACCATCAACCGAGTGGGGATCTAAATTTTTATGACCACCGACAAAATCATAATCAGAAACTAGCGTCGATTAAAATCTCGACCGAGTGGGGATCTAAATTTTTATGACCACCGACAAAATCATAATCAGAAACTAGCGTCGATTAAAATCCATTGCGAAGCAACAATCATCCCTTCTAGGGTAACTATGAATCATGCTACAAATTGCGGATGAAACAATATTATAAAAAAATTTCCAAGAACAGAGAAAACACGTGCCACAAAGATAAAAGTTCTTATTAAAAAATAAAAACAATAAAAAAATAATAAATAATAAACTCCGGTGATCGACAACTAACATCAAAATAATTACCGATCGTCGGCTAATTTAAAAGGAAAAAAGAAAATTTTTTAAGAATACTTTTATATTTCATTTAATCACTTTAGATTGATAAAAAAAGTAGAGTTTAGTTTTGAGAGAAAAAAATAAAGTCTAGTTTTGAGAGAAGTATAAAATGCCATTACTCATTACTCGTAACACATTAGTGGTGAAAGTAACTTATTTCTCCCATTACTCATTACTTGTAACACATTAATGTGAAAAGTAACTTCTCCCCGTCTCATAACCCATTGCTTGAAGCGAGTATAACTCCCCTTTTACCCAATTATCCATTAATCTTCCACTTCTTCTATAATTGCATCTTCAGAATATTATAAATAGATTTTTCATTCTTCACCATTTAGTAATTTTCTTTGTAACAATTATTATAACTACAGTAACTTTTATCATCCTCATCCACTCATTGCTCTTTTTTTTTTTTTATAGTCAATGATAGATGGAGGGGTATTAGGGTGTAGTTAGATTCTTCAAAATTATAAAGTTTTATATAATTTGGGTATCTTTTATTTTTTTATTGATGGTATAATTTTGCACCGCTTAAAGTTTTGTAATTCGCATCACCTGAATTTTTAATATTAATTTTAAAAAAGTTTACAATCTTGACATAAAATCTTTTGTTTTGTCTCCAACCATAGTTATCGTATTAAAAAAAACTGCAATATTAACTCTATAATAATAAATTAATAATATGAAAAATTTTCTATTTATAACAAACAAATTTTCAATTAAAAAATTAAACCTCGGTTACAGTTGCATTGTTGCTTATTTAAAAAATATGTTTTTATACCAACAACTAATTGGTCTAGCGGGATGAAGTGGTAGGTCTTTTGAGCAAGTTCAGAGGCTTAAATTGTAGTGTTGTGAATGAAAAAAATTGAATGGGAGGGTCGCCCCCATATTGGACATCTACAAAATCGGTACGGATTAGTCGCCAATGAATTAGTTACCGATAATTAGATAAAAAGTCTATAACTTTCTACTAAAACTAACAAGGAAATTAAATATATTCTTATAAGATAATCAAGAAAATATTTATGCATATAGTTCTAAAATTTTATCTGAACTTAAAAGGTTTAACATATGCTTTATATTTAGACGTATCAATTAGGTGTGTCATATTAATTTTTTTTTATTTAATTTGGATTTAAGGTTCGGATTTTTTTATCAGATTATTATAAGATTGGACTATTTTGAATTTAAATAATTTTTTAGGTTTGAATCAATAGAATGAGTTGTTGATTTTTAATGATAAAATCGAATTTATTCGAATTTAGATTCAAAATCTATGTCAAAATTGATAGGTCCAAACATACCTCGTTTTTTAGGTTTAATGCAGTTTGAAGATAAATTTCAAATTTTGCCGTCTTTTAACCGTACTCTAGACATGTTGCGCGTTAGACTCGCCTGACAAAATCTAATCGGTTCACGTGAAAAAACGTCTAGGGAATAACGAAAAGTTAAGAAGTTGAACTGATCGGAGAAAAAAAGAAAAAAAAAGAAGTTAAAGTGGGAATTTTCTTGAAGTAAAGGAACTAAAATACACAAAGTGTTACTTCTTAATAATATTTTCGGTTAGTTTTTTGAGTTTTTTTTGGCAAGTATTAATACTTATTTTGTAAGTTTTGATACTTTGTTCAAACTGAAAATTAATAAAAAAACTAAGTATTGATACTTACAAAATAAGTATTGATACTTGCAAAAAAATAACCGAAAATATTTTCAAGAAGTCTAATATTTTCAGTTCGAGAACAAATTTCAAAATTTGTCGTATTTTAGCCGCATCCCAGACCTACCCGATTTTGCCACATGATATTTTTATTTAAAAGCACAATAATAGTTAAAAATATAAATAATAAATATTGAAAACAAGAAAAATTACCAAAAAAAAGCAGATACATATTTTTAAAATTCATAATTATGCTTAATTTATTTTTAGAAAATTAAAAACTTATAAAAACATTAAAGAAAAAATAGTTTAAGGTACAAAGTAAAAAGATATAGTTTAAAAGGGAAATCGTGAATAAAGCCAATATATAGGGGGTTTATAGGAAAATAAACTAAAATGTTCAGGGACCCACCGTAATGCTAATTAGAGAACAATTAAAATTCGAAAAACAGAAGGCTGGGCAGGGAACAAGTAACGTGAAAGCAAAATCAAAGCCCTTGTGTTCAAGCTTATGTCTCCACAAAACGAAATCCCTATTAATTTGAGGATTCAAAGAATTTGATTTCCACATTCTACGAATCCCATTCCGGTTTCTGGGCAAAAGCTTCTCTGGTTAGACACTTCCTTGCGCTGCCCATCTAATCTTATTCGTAATTTATTAGTAGTAGTTTGCACGTTTATGTAATCATTTGACGATTCGAAAATTTGATCTTTATACAAACCTTATAAGAAATCCGTTTGTTTTTCCGATACCCATTTCAGTTTCTGTCCAATGCTTTTCAGGTTAATGATTTTATTGTCCACCTTTCTCATTTTTGAACCAACCCTTCATTTTTATCTTTTACGCGTACATGTTATTTGTATGCATATCAGTGTATTCAAGTTTCATGAACGGAAATCTATCGGCCGTGCAGATGATCGGTGACTGCAGGGAAATGGGTTTTTAGTGGACATGTAAAATTTAGCCATTGACTACTTGTAGTATGTAGGTTGGTATGTCTAGCAGCATATCGGTTCAAAGATTTTGGGGCATGTGCAATTTTTAAAATGCGACCCTTAATTTATAATTGATAAGAGATAATTTTTTTCCCCAAAAAATTACCTTAACAGAAAAATATTATTATATTATCCTCTTGAGCAACAAAAAAAAAGACTTATAAACATCTAAAAATCAAATATTTTCACTTAAAATGTGTCATTCTTTTTGCATGTTTAAAGTTTTAGATAATTGGTATATATACACATAATTATATATACAAATTTATAATTTTTTTACAATTAATTAACTTAAGTTCTCTATTTTTGGGCTCCTCTTTATCGGGGCCATGTGCGGTCGCTCGCCTATCGTGCCTGTACAGAACCCCACTAGTGTGTGCGATTTAATTTATTAATTTTACTGTATACCATTTCAGTGGATTACTTGTGTATGGATCTTAAATTCTGTTTCTTTATCTGATCGATTTAGTTTAAACTTTAAAAATAATTATAAGAAAGGAATTTGGATTGGATTCGAGTTTCCAGCATCTGCTTGCGAAGTGTAATAGTATCTTGATGCCTTATTGCAGTACTGTTGTTGTGGTACAATAATTCTAAATACTGCCTGAGCTGTGAATTATTATAGTTAATTTTGTATTTAATTCTTTTGAAATATTTGTACTTCTCTGTAATCTGTAAAATGATGGAGAGAGGGAAGTTATATGTGGAACTAATTCGGTCATAACCAAGTTTAGATAGTTTTAGTTTTATTATTTTCATGTTATTTTTGTATAAATGCAGTTGAGCTGATTTAATTTCTATTTGTTATTCAGGAAAGATGTATGAGGGAAAGCTCATGGGTAATGGTCTTGACGAAGGAAATAAAGACACATCTGATCACCTGATAAAGACGGTAAATCTATGTTCTTAGTTATAATTTTGGATGATTATAAGTTTACTTTTGCTCATGTTTGAGTGTAGACCTGATTTTACTTGTGATAGAAGCCTCAATATGAAGATATTAGGTGGATATATGAAATTGTGTTCTTTTTATGTTGAAGCCATCCTTCAGCTGGCCCTGTTTTCAAATCTATTCTTAGTGCACCGTACTGTAGGGTGCTTAATTCTTATCACATTATTGGTATACAAAAAAAATCTTTCAAATATATTCATTACTGATGATAGTCAATGTCATTATTACTGCATTTTGTTTCAGAAGTTCTTTTATTGCTTGAGAATGAGTTTCTATTTTTGCTGAAGGTTGAACCTGGGAAACCTGCATCACTAACTTGGAAGCGAAAACTTGATGGTGAGGGATGCATTCCTTCAATGTTCACTCTAACTCTTCAAGAGAAACTTCAAATGGTATGTTTAGACAACAAAAGTTTCTGTAATCTTTTGAAATCATTAATCTCTTGATGTATGTATATATATTTATATATATTACATGGTTTAATTTAACTCTTATTCCCTGAAAAGTAAAAGCATTATAGTGCTCATTGAGACACTTTATATTTAAAAGGCTAAACTCTGGAATAGGAATTTGTTTATATGAACCATACAATCTTTCTTTTTAGTGCGAGCAAATGCATAACTCTATCCTGAGAGGTCACCCTTGTTTGAGAGAACCATGACAACATAATCTGTGAATAAAATTGTACAAGATCTTCAGTACATTTTGTTGTACATGAATTTCAGCTCTTGAATTTTCCAAAAGAATTTGACACACCATGTCAGACATAGTGCTCATGAATTTTGTTATGATAAGTCAAATTTGTAGTACATATTATAAGGTCTCTTGTATATAAACAAATTATTCTTACAACATGAAGTATGTTTGATAGTTGTATAAGGGCATAGGAAGATGAATTTCAACATGCATTTGTCCTGCATTTTCTAGTTGCAAATGTTGCTTTATCAGTTCTTTAGAATATAATGACATTTGATAGAAGTGTATGGTAAATGCTTAATTTTTCTCATTATTTTCATAACCAGACAATTTTCTATTGCTTTGATAGGCTCCTATTGGTATTAGGCTATTTCAGCAAATCAGAGAATAATCAACCAAAGGAAGGGTAGTATTCTTAATGTCTTTTCTAGCTTCATGCGTTATAAATGGTAAAGATGACTGTTTTGACCTAATTTATGTGGTCCATTTTCTGACATTGCATCTTCATGTTTCTTTCGCAGCGGGTTTTTATAGACCCATTTGCTAAGCACTGTATCACTTCTTCTCATGGTGTTCCTCTTGGTGGTGTCGGGTAGGTCTTCATTTACCTACCAGATGTTTTAGTTTCCTCTTACTTCGATGCCTAGCATTTTATCAGGTTAAAGTTAATATGTTTATTTGGAGTCTAAAGCCAACCCAAACTATTTGTATATTTATTTACTAATAAATAATATTTAAATTATTTAAAATGCACATATCTCTATATAGTGTGTGGTAGATATTGGAATATGAAGCAAAAATTTGTGTGAAGAAAATGTTGGCAGCATCATAAAGTTGACTGATTTTTTCAGTGCTTGCTTTGTTTTATTGATCATCTCGTGTGCCTAACTCTTTTTAATATTATCCCCTCTCCTTTAGTGCAGGAAGCATCAGAAGAAGTTACAAAGGTGAATTTCAGCGTTGGCAACTATTCCCCAGAATATGTGAAGATAAACCTGTTTTTATCAAATCAGTTTTCTGTAAGTTGGAATCTCTTGACAGCTAAGAGAAACGAAATTTATTGTTGTTCCATCGTTGCCTTTCTCAGCAGCAATAATTAAATTAAACTAGATCCTTGTTCTATCAAAAGTAGGAATGTTATAAAGCTGGAAATCATCCTAATTGGCATGTTCATTGCTTCTTTGAATCCATGAGCCTGTGAAATGGTTAATTGTTCATACAATTTGTCTTTTGAGCGGAAGTGACACGAGATGATAAAAGTGTGATTAAGAACTCTCCTGCTTCCCCTTTACATTTTGAACTGTCATTACTATTGCCATTTTAATTCTAGTTGTATGTAAGATTAGTGTCCATAATATCTTTTAATTTTTTATTGGGGAAGGAATATTAATCTGTCTTAAATCAAATGTAAATAGTTCTTGCAGGTGTTTGTTTCACGCTCAAGTGGTGAAAAGTATTCCAGTGTACTGTGTTCTGCAAGTCCTCAGCTGGTCAAGTAAGCAAATATTCTTTTGTTTCTAATGATTAAGAAATGAATGCCATTAGTGAATTCTTGAGCACAATATTTCTGGCTTATTTATGAATTTGATTCAAAATAATTAGAAGTTTGTAGAAAATAGGGTTAGAGAAGTTTTTCTACTCTTGTTATTTCGATTTATAGAAAATAAAGTCTACTTATAGACTTTTACAAGGAGTTTTACATCGAGTAGAATACTCTCGGCTAAGACTCTTAACCCTTACATGGATAGAGTTAGACTCCAACTAAACTACTTAGTTAGGATAGACTTACAACTCTTCTAAACTACTTAGTTAGAATTGACTTACAACTCTTATTATTTACATATTAACCTACACTCCCCCTCAAACTGGTGTGTATATGTTATGTACACCCAGTTTGGATGACATTTCTTCAAAGCTCACTCTTGGAAGTGCTTTGGTGAAAATATCGGCTAGCTGGTCTTTAGTAGGAATATAGTGAAGTTTTACAACCCTGTTGTTGACCTTTTCATAGATGAAGTGTCTATCAATCTCAATGTGTTTGGTCCGTCGTGTTGTATCTTGGATTTCTAGCAATGCTCATTGTCGACCGGGTTGTCACTATAAACTTCAAATTCCGCCTTTCCATCCAACTCTAACTCCATGAGAAGTTTCTTGATCCACATCCTTCACATATCCCTAGAGCCAAGGCTCAACTCGCTACGCACTACTTCTAGAAACCACACTTGCTTCTTGCTTCTCGGGTGACCAAATTTCCCCATAAATATGTGCAATAGCCACTAACAGATCTTCTATCCATCGGTTCTCTCGCCTTGACTTGAACGTGTAGACCTTTATTGTCCTATCCCGATGTTTCTTGAAAAGTAGTCCGATCAGTGTAAATTTCAAGTATCTCGGAATTCTATTGATTTGCATCCATGTGCTCTTCTCGAGGGTCACTCATATGTTGACTAACTATGCTCACCGAGTATGCAATATCGGCACGGTAAGTGAGAGATAGATTAGTTTCCCAACTAGTCTCGATAGGATTCTTTATTCTTTGGATTCCCATTTCACCTTTCTTGAACTTTAAAACTGGTTCCATTGGAGTTTCATTTGGTCTACTTCCAAGCATCCCAGTTTCTATAAGTAGATCTAGGATGTACTTTCTTTGGTTTATAACAATCCCCTCTTTCGATCTTGCTACTTCCATTCCTAAGAAGTACCTAAGGCTTCCCAAATCCTTAGTCTCGAACTCCTTAGCTAGAACAGTTTTTAGCACTTCTATTTCTTGAAGATTATCCCCTGTAATGATCATATCATCAACATAGACAATTAGAAGGGTCTTCTTACCATCCTGGAGCAACCTTTCGAAACAATGTATGGGTCGCACTGACTCTGCTTGTACCCATTTTGAACCATAGCCTTAGCAAATCTGTCAAACCATGCTCTAGGGGATTGCTTTAATCCGTACAAAGATTTATTGAGTTTGCACACTGTCCTCTTCGTGGTCTTTTCCTCCAAACCTGGTGGAACCTCCATGTATACTTCTTCCTCCAAGCTTCCATTGAGGAAAGCATTTTTGATGTCCAATTGGTGTAACTTCCAGTCCTTGTTAACAGCTACTGATAATAACACTCTGATGGTATTCAATTTAGCTACTGGGGCAAAGGTTTCTTGATAATCTACTCCATAGGATTGAGTAAACCCTTTAGCCACTAGCCTTGCTTTGTACCTCTCAATGCTCCCATCTGAGTGATATTTGACTGTGAATACCCATTTGCACCCAACAGCCTTTTTCCCTTCTGGTAACTCAGTCAAACACCAAGTATTATTCTTCTGTAGTGCTTTGACCTCTTCTTCAACAGCCTTCCTCCATTCAGGACTTTCGAACGCCTCTTCTACTGTGTTGGGGATCTTCACACTATCAATGTTGGCTGTAAAGGCTTTGAAACCAGATAATAACTTCCCATAGGCAACAAATTTATTGATAGGATGAGCAACACATTTCCTTACCCCTTTTCTAATAGCAATAGGAAAGTCATCTAAGTTTACAGTAGAATCTTGTGGAATAATATTACCTCTTGTCTCAATAGCATCAGAACTCAAAACTGGTTCCTGGCAAGTGCTAGGCTGACCAACATCTTCAGTTTGATTTCTTTTCCTCCTTGTATAGACATTGAGTTGTTTCTCTGGTGGTTGTGGAGTCACAGAGTGTGATATAGTTCTGAGTGTAGGAGGAGGTGTTGTATAGGGATTGGAGGGTTTAGACTGTGGAGAAGGTGTATTGGACTGTGGAGAAGTTGTGTCTACAGGGTTAGGGACAGCAGTTTCAATGATATCCAAGGCAGGCTCAGGAAGGATAGGCATAGGAATAAAGGACTGTGTGAGAAACAGAGTTTTTCTCTGTGTTTTTCTTATTATTCATTAGTGAAAGAGAGTCTATTATATAGACTTTTACAGAGGTGTTTAACACCAAGTGGTTAACCTATAGGATAAGACTTTTATCCTTTACAAAGATCAAATTTAAAATTCAAACTACTAGTTAAGATAAAGTAAAGATAACATACAACTCCTACTCTATCTAAAACTCTTTACAACACACGGTTATGCATACTAACTAACACTCCCCCTCAAACTGTGTATATGTTGTATATACCCAGTTTGGATGTGAACTCATCAAAAATAACTCTTGGAAGTGCCTTAGTAAAGATGTCAGCTATCCGCTTACGGTAGGAATATAGTTATTTGTGCAATACCACCATTCACTTTCTCATAGATGAAGTGCCTATCTATTTCAATGTTTTTGGTTCTGTCATGTTGCACCGGATTCTTAGCAATACTCATTGCTGATTGGCTGTCACTATAGATCTCGAACTCAGTCTTTTCATCCAACTCTAGCTCTTTGAGAAGCCTCTTTATCCACATTCCTTCACATATTCCAAGAGCTAATGCTCTAAATTCTACCTCAAAGACTACTCCTTGACACCACAGCCGCTTTTTGCTTCTCCAAGTAACCAAGTTGCCCCAAACATAAGCACAATATCCACTAACTGACCTTCTATCGGTGAGCTCTCGCCTTGACTTGAAACGTGTATACCTTCACTGCTCATGCGGAATTTTCTTGAAAATTAGCCCAAAGACTGTGTGTGAATTTTAGGTACCTCGAAGTGCATTAATCGCCTCCAAATGTTCTTCTCGAGGATCACTCATGTGCTGGCTTATAACACTCTCTTTGAGTAGGCAATGTCCGGCCTTGTTAGAGAAAGATAAATTAGTTTTCCAACTAACCGTTGATAGGATTCTTTGTCAACTGGATTACCGACTTCCTCTTTGTTGAACTTCAACCACGGGTCCATGGGTGTCTCGGGTGGCTTGCATCCAAGCATCCCGGTTTACGTAAGAAGATCTAGGATGTACTTCCTTTGATTGATGACTAAACCTTCTCTTGACCTTCCTACTTCCATACCAGAAAAAATACCTTAGACTCCCCAAGTCCTTTGTTTCAAATTCGTGGGCAAGAACAATCTTCAAATTCTCAATTTACGTACTATCATCCCCTGTAATAATTATGTCATCAACATACACAATTAATAAGGTTATTTTACCGATTCTTTGCAACCTTTACGAACAGGTGTGATCAGCGACTTTGTTTGAATCCATTCTTTACCATAGCCTTTGCAAACCTCTCAAACCAGGCCCTTGAGATTGTTTAAGTCCATACTGGTGATTTGTTGAGTTTGCACTTTGTATTTCTAGTTGTTTTACCTTCTAGACCAGGTGGTATTTGCATATATACTTCCTCCTCGAGCCTCCCATTGAGAAAGGCATTTTTGATGTCTAGTTGGTGTAATTTCAGTCCTTGTTTACAGCTATGGGACAGTAAGATTCTAATAGTATTCAATTTAGCCTTGGTGCAAAGGTTTCTTGATAATCCACCCCATAGGATTGTGTAAAACCTTTAGCCACCAGCCTTGCCTTATACCTTTCAATGCTCCCATCTGAGTTGTACTTGATAGTGAAAACCCACTTGCATCCAACAGCCCTCTTTCCCTCTGGTAGATCTGTCAAACACCATGTCTCATTTTTCTCAAGTGCCCTTACTTCTTCCTCGACAGCTTTCTTCCATTTGGGATTCTTCAAGGCCTCCTTTACTGTTTTAGGAATCTGCACATTGTTTAGGCTGGCTGTAAAGGCCTTAAAATTGGGCTGAAGTTTACCATAGGCAACAAATTTGTTAATTGGGTGCATAGTACATTTTCTTACTCCTTTCTAATAGCAATAGGAAAGTCATCAAGGTCACTAGAATCTTGAGGAGGAATGTTACCTTCAATCTCGTGATGAGCGAGGATTTAAGCTCGGTTCAGTGACAACAGGACTTGAGTCTGGTTCTTGACAAGTGCTAGGCTGGTTATTTACTTCATTAGGGGCTCTTCTTCTCCGGTATACACCTTAAATTGATATGTCGTCATTTGTGAATGCATGTAGTAGGGAAATTTGTGCTCTGACCCTAGGTCTTTGGAAGAGGTGTTGTACAAGGACTTGGTGATTTGTTGGTATGAGGAGAGTGCATTTTGTCGGCATAGTATTTTCTGTTCTGGTGGTTTCAGTGGAGGATATGAAAGGAATGTGCAGTAGAGGAGAAATGATGGAAGGTGGAGGAACAAAGGGCTGAAATTCCTCAATTTTCTCCCCAAGTTCATCCTCGCAAAATATGGTTTATCCTCAAAGAAAGTGACATCAAAAGAGACATAGGTCTTTTTAGAAATAGGAGAATAGCATTTGTAACCCTTTTGACTAGAGGAATATCCTATAAACACACACTGATTGATTTAGGGTCCAACTTACTTCTATTTTTATCATGCACATGAACAAAAGTCTGTGCAGCCAAATACCCTAAGAGGAATAACAGATGAAAGTGGTTTAAAGTGAGGAAAATGTTTGAATAAGACTTTGTTGGTCTTTGCAAAACCCAAGGTTTTATTGGGCATTCTGTTGATAAGGTAAGTGGCAGTAAGTAAGGCTTCCCCCAAAGATATTTAGGTGCTTTGGCTGAAAAAAAGAAGAGACCTCGTAACCTCTAGTAGATGTCTATTTTTTCTTTCGGCAACACCATTTTGTTGTGGAGTATTGACACAGAAGTAAGATGGAAAATGCCTTTTTCCAAAAAATAACACCCAAGAGATTGACTAAGGTATTCACTCCCATTATCACTCCTCACAACCTTAATACGTTTGTCAAACTGATTTTCAATCATTTGATAGAAAGTTTTGAAAATTGACTTAACTTCGCCTTTTTCCTCATTAAGAAAGTCCAAGTAGTCCTAGAATAGTCATCAATAAAGGTAATAAACCACCTAGACCGGACATGCTTTTTACCTTAGATGGACCCCAAATATCACTTTGTGGATTATAGAAAAAAGGAGATGTGGGTGTAAATGAGGAAGGAGCATATGTTTGCCTAGTATGTTTAGCAATTTGACATACTTCACAATTAAAAGAATGAGGCTTTTTATTGCTAAATAACTTAGGAAACAATTTTGAAAGATACACAAAATTTGGATGTCCTAGCCTAAGATGCCACAACATAATATCATCGGGGTTACTTAAAGAAGAAGATGAAGTCTTAAAACAACGTGAAATCAAGCAATCAAAGGTGGTAATTCATCAAGGATATAGAGACCATTGGATAGCCTAGCACCGCCAATCACCTTCTTCGAGCCCTGTTCTCAAATACACACCCATTAATTCCAAAGTGAGCATCACATTTAGTATCTTGAACTAACTTACTGATAACAAGTTGTAGGCAAGATTAGGAACATATAGCACATGAGGCAAAACCAGTTTATCACCCACTTGAATAGTGCCACTTCCTTGTACTTGGGACAGAGACCCATCTGCAACCTTGATGGAGGTTTTAGAGTTGCAATGGTTAAAGGTGCGAAATAGCTGAAGGTTGCCTGTCATATGGTCAGAGGCACCAGAATCTATAATCCAGGATAGAGGATTTGAAGTGGCCAAACAGGAAATTCTACCTTCACTAGCTGATAAGGCAGTTGTGGAAGATTTAGAGGTGAGATGGCCAAAAAACTGTTGAAGGTAATTGTTCCCATTTAGTTTGTAGGATGTGATTGGGGGAAAGAGAGGCATCCGAGATCTGAAATTCGGATGCACGAGAGTTATTTTGGGAACTAATTTCTGATGTGGTGGTTTCGAAAAAGGCCATGGAAATTAAGCAAAGGAGAAGACGAGAGAGATAGGATCGGCTCCTAAACTGATACCATGTGAGAAACAGAGTTTTTCTCTGTGTTTTTCTTATTATTCATTAGTGAAAGAGAGTCTATTATATAGACTTTTACAGAGGTGTTTAACACCAAGTGGTTAACCTATAGGATAAGACTTTTATCCTTTACAAAGATCAAATTTAAAATTCAAACTACTAGTTAAGATAAAGTAAAGATAACATACAACTCCTACTCTATCTAAAACTCTTTACAACACACGGTTATGCATACTAACTAACAGACTGTATGGACTGAGATTCTTTAGGTCTCTCCCCCTGAATGTCAGGCCCTGCAAAGTAAGGTTGATTTTCAAAAAAGGTAACATCAAAGGAAATATAGGTTTTCCTATTAGTGGGGCAGTAACATTTGTAACCCTTCTGACTCGAGGAGTAGCCTATAAATACACACTTTAATGATTTAGGATCCAGTTTACTACGATTGTTGTTGTGCACATGAATAAAAGATGTGCATCCAAAGACTCGAAGAGGAAGAGCTGAGGACAATGGTTTAAAGTGTGGAAAATGTTGAAACAGAACTTCAGTGGGTATTTTGAATCCTAGAGTCTTGCTAGGCATCCTATTGATAAGGTAGGTTGCAGTAAGAAGAGCTTCCCCCCAAAGATATTTAGGTGCATTAGCTGAAAACAAAAGGGACCTAGTTACTTCCATTAGATGTCTATTCTTCCTCTCAGCCACTCCATTTTGTTGAGGGGTATTGACACATGAGGTGAGATGAACAATTCCCTTTTCTCGAAAGAAACACCTAATAGACTTGCTAAGATATTCACTCCCATTATCACTCCTAACCACTTTGATATTTCTATCGAATTGTGTTTTTATCATTTGATAAAATTTTTTAAAAATTACTTCAACCTCAGACTTTTCTCTCATTAAATATGTCCAAGTGGTCCTAGAGAAATCATCAATGAAAGACACAAACCACCTAGACCCAGAAATGTTTCGAACTTTAGAAGGGCCCCAAATATCACTGTGTATAATAGCAAATGGTGAAGTAGGTTTAAAAGGAGAAGAAACATATGGTTTTTTGGTATGTTTTGCCATTTGACATACTTCACAAGTAAAAGAAGAGGGATTTTTATTGATAAAGAGATTTGGAAACAACTTTGCAAGGTAATAAAAACTGGGATGTCCTAATCTAAGATGCGAGCATAATATTATCTCGAACCTAAGCTTGTGGATGAAACCGATGTTTGAAGGCAACTGGGAATGAAGGAGTTACGTAGGATATTCCATCAAGGATATATAAGCCATTAGATAGCCTAGCACGCCAATCACCATCTTCGAGCCACGTGCTCGAAAAATACATCCATCAGCCCCAAAATTAGCATTACGGTGAATATCCTTAATCAACTTGCTCACCGATAATAAATTACAAAGCTAATTTAGGAACATAAAGTACATCGATAATACTATATGTTTGCTTAATTCAATAGAGCCACTCCCTTTAATCTGTTGAGAGGGAACCATCCGCTATCTTGATCGAGGAGGAGATCTGTGATGGCTATACTTTTCGAATGACTCATATTTCCCGTCATATGGTCGAGGCACCGAATCTACTATCCAATGTAAGGTATTAATTGTTGCTAAGCAAGAAATTCTACCTTCGGATGTTGTTAAGGCAAAGAGTATGAGTTTTAGACGATAGTTGGCTGAATATTTGTTGAAGTTCTCGCAATCTGTGTATCAAGCTGCTTTGGAAAGATGTTCTGTAGATGCAACATTTGCTTCCTTCTGAAATCTGGATTTAGAGGGTTTCCAGTCTGTTGGTTTTCCATGTAGCTTCCAGCACTGCTCCATCAAATGTCCAGCCTTTTTACAGTGTTCACACCATGGTCTCCCCCTCCTTTGTTTATTCCCAGGATTAGAGTTTGTAATTAGTGCCGAAGCATCTGTCTGTTGAGCAGCTGGTACCATCAAGAAGAGTCTGCTTTCTTCTCTCCTAATCTCAGAAAAGGCCTCCCGAACCAATGGTAGAGGTTTAGTAGCCAAAATTCTGCTCCTTGCCCCATCAAACTAGAAGGAAAAAAAAAGTAGTTGGATAGGTAGGATCTTCCTAATCTGATACCATGTAGAAAATAGGGTTAGAGAAGTTTTTCTACTCTTGTTATTTCGATTTATAGAAAATAAAGTCTACTTATAGACTTTTACAAGGAGTTTTACATTGAGTAGAATACTCTCGGCTAAGACTCTTATCCCTTACATGGATAGAGTTAGACTCCAACTAAACTACTTAGTTAGGATAGACTTACAACTCTTCTAAACTACTTAGTTAGAATTGACTTACAACTCTTATTATTTACATATTAACCTACAAAGTTAAACAAGGAAAAGTTTACCTTACAAATATCATTTGCATTAACAGAGAAAATGAAGTCTCGGGAATTTCTTCCTGGGACTGGAATCTGAAGGGTAATAGTTCTACATATCGTGCTTTATACCCAAGGGCTTGGACGGTACATGAAGGTATCTACATTATCATGTGATGTACTTTTTTGTCTTTGTGGTCACATCCTTTGATATATCATCTTATAGGGTTGTCACCATTTTGTCTCAAAATGCAGGTGAACCCGACCCAGAACTTAAAATTATATGCCGCCAAATTTCACCTTTTATTCCCGATAATTACAAAGAAAGCAGCTTTCCTGTTTTAGCTTTTACGTTCACTGTGAGAAATGGGTCTTGTAAAATTTGCTTTGGCATGATTAACTACTTGCTTTGGTATTGATCAGTTGAATTTTGAAATTTCAGCTATATAATACTGGAAAGACGACTGCAGATGTCACATTGCTTTTCACTTGGGCCGTGAGTAGCCATTTTTAGTTTGATGTCCTTTTCACTCAATTAACCATTAGACTCATGCAACATTACTTTTGAGCATGTCTACTCAGAACTCTGTGGGAGGAGATTCTGAATTTTCCGGTCGTCACTCCAATTCAAAAATAATGTAAGAATTCTGTGTTTCCTTAAGCTTGAGTCTCTATATGTGTGAAAGTGTGGCTGGGTGGATGTGTCTGTACACTGATTTCAATTTTAGTCAGTTATAACTTTAGTTGTTTATTTAAGTTCCTTCTAATGGAACATTCCTTAATTATAACTATAGCATCCTTATGGTTTATAACTGATTTTGCTAGGATGAAGGATGGTGTGCATGGCATCCTTTTGCATCACGAGTAAGGTTATCGGTGAAGATGGGAGATAAACAATGTTTCAACTTGGTTTGATCGGTTCAATGGCTTTGCATTGCATCCTTTTAGTTTCTTTTTAAGTAACAATGTGTATTTACTGGAACAGGACAGCAGATAGACAACCTCCTGTGACTTTTGCAATTGCAGCACAGGAGAAAGATGGTGTTCGAATTTCAGACTGTCCCTGCTTTTTGATAAGTGGGAACTCACAAGGCATAACTGCAAAAGAAATGTGGCAAGAAATAAAAGAGGTCTCTTTCCTTTTTTCCCTCTCTTCCCATGCCCACTACATAGGATATGATTATTGACTTTAGCATTTCTGCTTCAGCCATTAACAATTGCATATTGTTAATTAAATTTTGATGACTGTAATTTATGAGACTTAAGTCATCTACAATAATAAAACATCAGCAGCCGATATGTTCCAATGTTTTTGCATTCTAGCAGTCCAACTTTAACCAATATAGTCCATAGAAGCTGTGATTCCTTAGCTGTGATGCAGTTCATTGTAGCTTTTCTTGACATTACTGCTGCCCCTTGTAGAAAGTAGTGAAAACAGAAGAGAAAGTGTTCTGTTATTCAATGTCTCATAGGTTACAACATAGAACTCTATTATAGAGTCCTTAAGAATTTATCTTTAACTAGGACTCCTAATAATAGAAGACTTCTTATCTACTAACAGATAACTCTTAGTCTTTATCCTACTAACAGATAACTCTTAATCTTTTACATAACTTACAAGTCTTTTACATAATATACAAGCCGTATTATCCTACACTCCCCCTCAAGCTGGAGAGTATACGTTATATAGTCCCAGCTTGGATAAGAACTCATCAAAAACTGATTTGGGTAAGGCTTTTGTAAGTACATCAGCTAGCTGTCCTTCTGTAGGGATGTATGACAAAGAAGCTATCCCATTGTTAATCTTTTCTGAAATAAAATGCTTGTCTATTTCAACATGTTTTGTTCTATCATGTTGAACTGGATTCCTAGCAATTTGAATTGCTGATTGGTTATCACACAAAACCTCAAACTTATTTTCTTGGTCTGTGTTTAACTCCCTCAGTAACTTAAGTAACCAAATTCCTTCGCACATTCCTAGTGCCAAAGCTCGGAATTCTGCTTCTGGAGACAACTGATTGCTTCTTACTTCTCCAAGTCACGAGATTTCCCCAAACAAAAGTGCAGTAGCCACTGGTTGATCTCCTTTCAGTGAGTTCTCCAGCCCAGCTAGAGTCAGTGAATACTTTCACAGATATGTCCTGTGTCTTTTTAAACAATAAACCATATCCAGGAGTCTTCTTCAAGTACCTAAGAATTCTGTTTGTTGCTGCCATGTGTTCTTCATTGGGATTGGTCATATGCTGACTTATCACGTTTACTGGAAAAGCAATGTCTGGCCTGGTTAATGATAGATAGATCAATTTTCCCACTAATCTCTGAAACATTTCTTTGTCAACTAAAGAGCATGTTTCATTAGTAAATTTCAAGCCAGCTTCCATTGGTGTATCTGCTGGTTTACACCCCAGCATTCCAGCTTCATTTAGTAAATCAAGGACATACTTCCTCTGATTTATCACCAACCCCTTACTTGACCTTGCAACCTCCATGCCCAGAAAGTATCTAAGCTTCCCTAAGTCTTTTGTTTAAAACTCTCTATTCAGAAGATTCTTCAAGCAGCTAATTTCTTCATCATCATCCCCTGTCAAGATTATGTCATCCACATAAACAATCAAGATAACCCTTTTATTTTTTGAAGTTACCTTAATAAAGAGTGTATGATCAGCTAGTGACTGTCTGTATCCATTCTTTAGAATAACTCTAGTAAACCTGTCAAACCAAGCTCGATGAGACTGCTTTAAACCATAAAGTGACTTGTTGAGCTTACAAATTTTCTGATTTCCTTCAACTGATTTCAGACCAGGTGGGATCTTCATATAAACTTCCTCCTCTAACTTTCCATTAAGAAATGCATTCTTGACATCAAGTTGGTGCATGTTCCAATCATTGTTGACAGCAAGACTTAACAAAACTCGAACAGTGTTGAGTTTTGCCACTGGAGCAAAAGTTTCAAAGTATAATCAATCCCATAGGTCCTGTATACCCTTTAGCCACGAGCCTTGCTTTATATCTCTCGCAAACCGCCATCGAGAGTTTTATTTCACGAAAAAACCCATTTACAAACCGACATGGGTTTTTACCTTGGGGAAGATCCATTATTGTCTGTACCATTTTTCTCAAGTGCATCGATCTCTTCTTCAACAGCCCTTCTCCACTTAGGATGCTTTAGTGCCTCATCAACAGTTGTAGGAATTTCTTTTTCATCTAAACTTGCTGTAAAAGCTTTAAAAGATGGCATCAACGAACTGTAAGCAACAAATTTCTGGATAGGATGTTTAGTGCACTGTCTAACTCCTTTTCTAATAGCAATAGGAAAATCATCCAGATTAGGAGTAGTAGACTCACTGATCAAATTTCCTTCATTTTCCATATTGGCAATTGGACTCAAATCCAATTCTCGGCAAGTGTCAGATTGCAAGATGGCCTCGGGTATAGTTTTCTTTCTCCTTGTATAGGTCAAAAGTTGTTTGGGAGGAGTAGGTGTTTTGGAAGGATCTTGAGAAGTTGCTGGTGTTTGTGAAGGGATTGGTAAAGAAGATACAGGTGAGAAATCTGAAGGTGTTGTAGGCAACAAGGATGGATTTGTGGAGTGAGTGAATGAAAAGTCTGGAGGTATAGAAAAACTAGGAGAAATTACCTGATGTTGGTAAGAAGGCTGAAAATCATCCCAAGTCTCCCCCTGAATTGCAGCTGTAGTAAAGTAAGGGTCCTGTTCAAAAAAGGTAAGATCCATAGTAACAAAAAAATTTCGAGACGGGGGGTGATAGCGTTTATAGCCCTTCTTAAGTGAAGAATACCCTACTAGCACACACTTTACAGATCTAGGATCTAACTTGGACCTATTAATAGCTGAATTATGAATAAAAACTGTACAACCAAAGATCTTAGGAGGTAATGTACAAGAAAGAGGCTTAAAGTGGGGAAATTTTTCCAAGAAAATTGATTGAGGGGTTTGAAATTTCAAAACCTTACTGGGCATGCGATTGATCAAATATGTGGCAGTTAACAAAGCTTCTCCCCACAAGTACTTAGGAACATTACTGGTAAATAAAAGGGATCGAGTGACTTCAAGAAGGTGTCGGTTTTTTCTTTCTGCCACTCCATTCTGTTGTGGAGTATCAACACAGGAACTAATATGAACTATTCCCTTTTTTCGAAAAGAATCACCCAAAGACCTAGCAAAAAATTCACTGCCATTGTCAGATTTAAACAATTGGATTTTAGTATGGAATTGGGTAAGAACCATGGTGTAAAATCTCTCAAAAATGCTTTGGTTTTGGACTTTTCTTTCATCAAATAAGTCCAAGTAGTCCTACTATGATCATCAATAAAAGTAATAAACCATTTACAACCATCAGCATTCTTCACTCTAGAAGGGCCCCAAATATCACTATGGATCAAAGAAAAAGGGTGAGATGGTTTATAAGTAGATGGCAAGTAGGATGCTTTGGTTTGTTTAGCAAGAGGGCAAATATGGCATTTAAATAAGTTTGGCTTTTTATTGATGAATAAGGAAGGGTACAATTTTGCAAGATATTGAAAACTAGGATGACCTAACCTAAAATGCCACAATAAAACATCATCACTTTGTCCTAAAGCTGTAAATGAACAAGAAGATTGAGAGATAGAAGAGGGTGGAGTGCCATGAAGAACATAGAGGCCATTGTGCAAACTAGCATTGCCAATCATTGTCTTCGAGTCCATTGCCTGCAAAACACAACTAGAAGCATTAAAAACTGTGGAACATTTTAAATCTGTTGAGAGCTTGCTAACAGATATCAGGTTGCAGGCAAGATTGGGGACAAATAAGACATCATGGAGCAACAGATTTTCATTAATACTAATAGAACCACAGCCCTGAATTTGAGAAAGGGAGCCATCAGCAGTTTTAATAGATCTACCAGAAGAAGATGTTGTGTATTTAAGGAACAATTCCTTGTTACCAGTCATATGGTCAGATGCCCCAGAGTCGATGATCCATGTTGGAGTAAGTTGTGCAGATAAAAGGGCTGTAGGGAAGGAGGTACCTTGGTTTCTTTCATGGCAGATTTGCCTCACTGGGCATGCAAATTTCCCAAACAATTTTCAAGATCTTCAACTGTTCCTTGGTAAAACTTGTAACACACGGAGATGTAAGCTAAATGGGGATGTGCATCTTTAGAAGACCTTGGCTTCCAATCGACTGGTTTGCCATGAAGCTTCCAGCACTTCTCCTTGGAATGGCCTGGTTTCTTGCAATGATCACACCAGGGCCTACCTTTTTTAGTAGAAGTTGTCTGAGTGAGAAGAGCAGATCCTTCATGGGAAGAATATTCAGGAAGCATCACAAAGGCTTTGCTCTCTTCCTTCTTAATCGCAGAAAAAACTCTCTAATCGAAGGAAGAGGGAGCTGCCTGTAATCCTACTACGAACTGCATCTAACTCTTTATTCAACCCATGAAGAAATTGGAAAATTCTGCTTTGTGCAGCAATTTTTCTGTACAAGGCAGCATCTGTTGGTGTCTCCCATTCATTCTGCTCATAAAGGTCTATCTGCTGCCAAAGGGCATTGAGGGTGTTGTAGTATAGGGTGGTGACATTCCTTCTTGTTTGAGAACCAAGCGACCTTCAATCCCATACAACTCCGAGATATTATCATCTTGGAATAGGTTTCTTGGACAACCCTCCGATTTCAATCTGCTGTTTGGTAAAGGATAAAATTCCCGCCTACACTAGGGGCCATAGAATTGAGCAACCAAGACATCACACGGCTATTTTCCCCGCATCCATTTGGTATAATAACCAGCAGAAGTGGCCGCAGCTTGTCAACCCCCCGTGAGATAGCCCAATTTGCCTCGCATACGAGATAAAAATCTTGTGATTGAGACCATTCCAAATAATTATTTCCATTCAATCGATGACAAGTAATAACAAGGCTGGAAGTTTCATTGAGATCATCGTAACGTAAATAATTTCTGGTGAAGAAGTAATTTCAGTAAAGGAATTATAAGAAGAAGAGGTGGCCATCGACTAGGGTTTTATTTAGAAGATCGAAACCCAAGCTGATACCATTTAGAAAGTAGTGAAAACAGAAGAGAAAGTGTTCTGTTATTCAATGTCTCATAGGTTACAACATCGAACTCTATTATAGAGTCCTTAAGAATTTATCTTTAACTAGGACTCCTAATAATAGAAGACTTCTTATCTACTAACAGATAACTCTTAGTCTTTATCCTACTAACAGATAACTCTTAATCTTTTACATAACTTACAAGTCTTTTACATAATATACAAGCCGTATTACCTACACCCCTACAATAACTCAGTTCTTAAATATCTGTGGATTCGATGCTTGTGTCTAAGAGATACTCGAGCATGGTTCCAAAATTATTGGGCCGGAAAGACTACTTTGGTTCTCTTTGGTTGCTTTTTTCCAAAGTAAAATGCAAAGAGCAAAAAGTACTAATTGTAGATAAATAGGGAATTCTAGTAGAGAAATAGGAAAATTCCAGCAAAGATTGATGTATTTTCAGCAGAGAAGAATATATTTCTCTGTTATTTCATATCCCCTTTAATGTTACAACACAACTCTTATATAGGCTTTTTACAATAGTCCTACAACTATACAACTCTAGAATTCAAACTAGAGATAGGATAAACTAGTCTGAATTTGAATTTGAATTCTAATTATCTATAGATAATAACTAACTTGATTTACTAATATTTACAAAAGATCTTTTATTTGAATATATTCAACACTCCCCCTCAAGCTAGAGAGTATATATTATATAGTCCTAGCTTGCACGAAAGCTCATCGAAAGTAGGTCGTGGAAGGGCCTTGGTGAGTATATCAGCAAGTTGATTTTTGGAAGGCACAAAGCTGAGTTTTACCATTCCACTATTAACCTTTTCGGAAATAGACTGTCGATCTATCTCTACATGCTTGGTTCTATCATGATGAACTGGGTTTTTAACTATACGAATGACAGACTTGCTGTCACTGTACAATTCAAAATTTTTGTTGTCATTCAAACCCAATTCGTTAAGTAATCTTTGTAGCCAGATTCCTTCACACATTCCTAGTGTAATGGCCCTATATTCAGCTTCAGCACTGCTTCGAGGCCAAGTACCAAATTGCCCCACACAAATGTGCAATACCCACTGGTAGATCTCCTATCAGTTAATTCTCTTGCCCAGCTGGAATCAGTAAAAACTTTAACTGATTTGTCTTCATTTTTCTTGAAGATTAAGCCATGTCTGGGGGTCATCTTTAGATACTTTAGGATTCTATAGACAGCTTCAAGATGTTCTTCTCTAGGATCACTTATATATTGACTTACAATACTAACAGGAAATGTATATCAGGTCGAGTAAGAGAAAGGTAGATTAATTTCCCTACTAACCTTTGATAGAGTCCTTTGTTCACACAGGGCTTCCCAATTCATCCTTCTTCAATTTGAGATTAAATTCCATAGGAGTTTCAACTGGTTTACATCCCTTCATTCCTGATTCAGTGAGTAAATCCAAGATATACTTCCTCTGATTAATAACCAAGCCAACTTTAGATCTTGCAACTTCCATTCCTAGGAAATATCTTAGAGAACCAAGGTCCTTAGTTTCGAACTCACCAGCAAGTATTCTTTTTAACCTTTTCAATTTCCCCAATATCATCTCCTGTGATGATGATATCATCCACATAAACAATAAGAATGGCTTTCTTCTTTTCTGAACTTTCCTTAATGAACAAGGTGTGATCTGTTTGACACTGCTTGTATCCATTCTTCAAGATGGCTTTTGTGAATCGATCAAACCAGGCCCTAGGAGACTGTTTTAGGCCATACAATGATTTTTCCAGCTTGCAACTTTTTGTCAGTCGAAATGACTCCTCATTCCTGGTGGTATTTCCATATAAACTTCTTCTTCAAGATTGCCATTCAAAAAGGCATTTTTGATGTCAAGTTGATGTAATTTCTAGTCTTTATTCACAGCTAAAGACAGAATAACTCTTACTGTGTTCAGCTTAGCTACTGGTGCAAATGTTTCTTGGTAGTCTATTCCATAGGACTGAGTAAATCCTTTGGCTACCAACCTTGCCTTGTACCTTTCAATGCTGCCATCAGATTTAAATTTGACAGTAAAAACCCACTTGCAGCCAACTGGTCTCTTTCCTGGTGGAAGTTCTACTAGTGTCCAAGTTTTGTTGCCCTCTAGTGCCCTCATTTCTTCTTCTACAGCTTTCTTCCAGTTAGGATCTTTCATTGCCTCCTCCACTGGGATGGAAGTGTTGTCAACACTAGAGGTGAAAGCCTTAAATGTAGGCTTTAGATTTCCATATGCCACAAACTTCTGAATGGGATGAGATGTGCACCTCCTTACATCCTTTCTTTGAGCAATAGGCAACTCGTCAGTATCAATAAAAGGAATAGGAGCAACATTCTGAGAATCTTCCGTACCTTTCAAATTTTCCACGGCTGCAGGACCAATATCCAGCTCTTGGCAGTTTCCAGATTGTATTGTAGTCTCTTTGTTGGGCCTTTTTCTCCTTCTATAGACACTAAGCTCTCTAACTTCGAGTTGTTCTGTTGGAGTTCTTTGTGGGGTGTGAGGTGAACCTGGTGGTTCCAAGGCAGTTGGTTCATTGTCTGGTGGTTCCAAGGCAGTTGGTTCATTGTCTGGAATAAATGTAGATTCAGATGAAGTAATAGTAGGGTTAGTATTTGGCTGTAAAACAGTGAAGATTTCGGTAGTAGGAAACAAATCATGGTGGAAATTATCAAGAGCTGGAAATTCATGTAAACTGTCCCCCTGAATTTCAGGTTTGGGGTAATAGGGCTTGTGTTCAAGGAAGGTAACATCAAAGGAGGTATAAGTTCTTTTAGTGACAGGAGAGTAGCACTTGTAACCCTTCTTAGTTGAAGAATAACCTAGGAAGATGCACTTTAGAGCTTTAGGATCTAGTTTGGATTGATGAGAAATATGAACAAAAACAGTGCACCCAAATACCTTTGCTGGAATATTAGAAGAAAGGGGTTGGAAATTCGAAAAAGTCTTAAGAAACACATTCCTAGGGGTTTGAAATTTGAGAGGTTTACTAGGCATTCTGTTTATAAGAAAAGTAGCTATAAGAATGGCTTCCCCCCAATAAAACTTAGGAACATTTGTGGAAAACATTAAAGATCTAGTCACCTCTAACAAATGCCTATTCTTTCTTTCGGCAATACCATTTTGTTGAGGTGAATCGACACAAGATGTTATGTGAACAATCCCTTTTTCTTGAAAATAAGATCCTAAGGTTTTGGTAAAGTACTCACTACCATTATCAGAATGGAGAATTTTGATTTGGCTCCGAAATTGAGTTTCTATTAGAGTCTTAAATCTTTTAAAAATACCCTCAGTTTCTGATTTTTCTTTCATAAGAAATGTCCAAGTAATCCTACTATGATCATCTATGAAAGTAATAAACCACCTAGAACCATCAATATTCCTAACTTTAGAAGGGCCCCAAATGTCACTGTGAATTAAGGAAAAGGGGTAAGAGGTTTTATAGGTAGATGGAGGATAAGAACTTTTGGTATGTTTGGCATGAGGACAAATTTCGCATGAAAAAGAATTTGGACTTTTATGGACAAATAACTTGGGAAACATCTTTGCAAGATACTGAAAACTGGGATGGCCAAGCCTATAATGCCATAACAAAACAGATTGTGAAGAATCTGAAATAGTAGGAAAACAAGGAAAAGTATGGGTACAACTCGAATTTGCTTGTCCATTAGGAGAATTGTGCCCTTGGAAGATATAGAGGCCACCACACAACCTAGCTTTGCCAATTACTTTCCCCGAGTCCAGAGCCTGAAATTCACAACCATGAGGAGAGAATTTAGTTGTGCATTGAAAATCAGCATATAATTTACTCACGGAAATAAGGTTGCAAGTCAATTTTGGAACGTATAACACATTAGACAGTGTAATAGTCTCAGAGATTTGAATAGAACCACTCCCTGATATTGAGGAGAAAGAGCCATCAGCCGTCTTTATTTGAGAGGTAACCAATGAAGGACGAAATGTATGGAAGAGAGAGGCATTTCCACTCATATGGTCTGATGCTCCCGAGTCAACAATCCAGTTGGAACAATTATTTTTACCAGCCAAAAAGGCAAAAGTGGAACTACCTTATTTAGCAGAATATACACTGTTCGAAGAACTGGAATCATTCCTTTGAAGAATTTGGATGGTGGAGATATCAGAGACAACATCAGGAATGAGACTATTTGCGGAAGGGAATGTATCAACCATGTTAAGAGTTTAGGGACCGGATATTTAGACTGATACCATGTAGATAAATAGGTAATTCTAGTAGAGAAATAGGAAAATTCCAGCAAAGAATGATGTATTTTCAGCAGAGAAGAATATATTTCTCTGTTATTTCATATCCCCTTTAATGTTACAACACAACTCTTATATAGGCTTTTTACAATAGTCCTACAACTATACAACTCTAGAATTCAAACTAGAGATAGGATAAACTAGTCTAAGTTTGAATTTGAATTCTAATTATCTATAGATAATAACTAACTTGGTTTACTAATATTTACAAAAGATCTTTTATTTGAATATATTCAACACTAATTTCCTTCTTTTGTCTTTTAGTTATAATTTCATTTAACTTGAGAGTTCTCAAACTTGGTTTATAGCATGGTTCCTTTGAGCGTTTAGAGTCCACTGAAGAGTCAGTACCTTCAGAGCCAGGGTCCTCAATAGGGGCAGCCATTGCAGCTTCTATGGCAATTCCGTCTGACGCTGTATGTACTGTTACTTTTTCATTGGCATGGGACTGTCCTGAACTGAAATTTCTAGGTGGAAAGACTTATCACAGGTGAGTGATGAAATAGTTGTGCAAGGACTACAACAAAATGAAAGATTAGCTGCATAATGAATAGGTGTATGTATCTATAGGCGATATACGAGATTCTATGGAACTAATGGGGATGCTGCAGCAAATATTGCACATGACTCCATTCTTGGTAATAATTCCCTGATCTCACTATGTTAGTCAAGGTTTTTAATTTTAGAAGAGTAATTTTTCTATAAAGTTATAAAATAAGATTGTTAGCAGAGAGGAAATTCTACTCAAAGTTCAAGTTTACTAGTCTCTCAAACCAGTTGCTTGTACTACATAATTTGCATTTCAATATTTTCCCTGAAACATAGAGCACAGGCATTGGGAGTCAATGATTGAAGCATGGCAAAGGCCTGTACTCGAAGACAAGAAGCTTCCTGAATGGTTAGCTCAGACTTATTCCCCGCAATTGCTTATGCTAACAGAGTCTAATATTTCTGAACCCCCTCGACAGGTACCGTGTCACTTTATTCAATGAGCTCTATTATCTTAATTCAGGGGGAACAATATGGACAGGTGCCTAGATATTGCACAATTTTTGGAATCGGAGTTCTTATAAAGGATGTGCTAATTCAATCCCTCTTTGTTAGTTCTGCGGATGGATTACCTCCAGTCAGTTTAGCAAGCATTGGAGGAAGTAAGTTTTCCCTTGATAGATCACAGTTAGGTTTGAAAAGCATTGTTGATGCTCCCCTTAAAAATGATACTACCGTCGACATTCTGGGAAGGATGACTTCTATACTCGACCAAGTACATGCTCCAAATGCACCTAATTCTGCTAGTGGTACAAATTTGCTGCAAGAAGGAGAAGAGAACATTGGTCAATTCCTTTATCTTGAAGGGACTGAGTATCACATGTGAAACACCTATGACGTTCATTTTTATGCATCTTTTGCGCTAATCATGTTATTTCCAAAACTTCAGCTCAGCATCCAGAGAGACTTTGCAGCCGCGGTAATGATGCATGATTCTAATAAAATTAAACTTTTACATGATGGACAATTGGCTCCAAGGAAGGTTCTCGGAGCTGTTCCACATGATATTGGAATTGATGACCCATGGTTTGAAGTAAACGCATATTGCCTTTACAACACTGCTCGACGGAAAGACTTGAACCCGAAATTCGTTCTCCAAGTTTACAGGGATTTTGCTGTCACTGGTGACAGAAGTTTGCGGAAGCTGTTTGGCCCTCGGTTTATGTTGCAATGGCTTACATGGAGCAATTTGACAAGGATGGTGATGGGATGATTGAGAATGAAGACTTCCCTGATCAAACATACGATACATGGTCTGTCTCTGGTATAAGCTCCTATTGTGGAGGGCTATGGGTGGCAGCCTTACAGGCTGCATCTGCCCTGGCAGGCGAAGTAGGAGACGAGGGTTCTGAAGATTACTTTTGGTACAAGTTTCTCAAGGCGAAAGATGTCTATCAGAGATTGTGGAATGGTACTTACTTCAATTATGACAACAGTGGCAGCCGCACAAGTTCTTCTATACAGGCTGATCAATTGGCCGTACAATGGTCTGTCATGATGGAAGGGAACTTCTAGTTTCAGCATTTACTTTTAGATGACCTAGAATGTGCTTTTGGTTAGAATTTTAAATTTTAAATTTGCACTTGAAAATCATTTTCCTTTATTCTGAATTTAGGTCTGAACTTGAAAATCATTTTCCTTTATTCTGAATTTAGGTCTGAACTTAAGAATATCTCCCATTTCTTTTTTCGGTTAGAAAACAGATGTTACATTCATCTATCATGTAATGCCTAGATTCAAGCATGCAGATCTTCACATTTTGCTCAAGCTAATTGGAATTAAACTATGTAGTCCTGAGGCTTATGATTTTCCATTTTGTTGCACGTGCTAAATCTCTTCGTGTTATTTCGCTCGTGTGGAAATAAATTCTAAGATCTTTGTAGGTATGCAAGGGCATGTGGTCTTTCGCCAATAGTTGATGAAGACAAAGCAAAAGCAGCATTGGAGAAGGTTTGCATTTTTAATGTCTTAAAAGTGAAAGACGGAAAGCGGGGTGCCGTGAATGGGATGCTGCCTGATGGAAGAGTTGATATGTCATCAATGCAATCAAGAGAAATATGGTTTGGAGTTACGTACGCAGTGGCTGCATCAATGATCCATGAAGATATGGTGGATATGGCGTTCCATACTGCAAGTGGAATTTTTGAAGCCGTGTGGTCCGAAGGAGGACTCGGATAAGATGGCTTTCCCTTCTTTTAATGGTTGGCGCGGTTTTTGTTTAGAATGATAATTCGTATAGGAAAAATTCTCATTGAACTTCTTATAAACATGGTTGCTATTCTGTTAACAGTTACTCGTTCCAAACTCCTGAAGCTTGGAACACGGATGATCAATACAGATCTATACTTTACATGCGCCCTTTGGCCATATGGGCGATGCAATGGGCTTTATCGAGACCGAAACTTCCGAAGCAAGAACCGAAACCCGAAGTAAAGGCAGATTCAGTACGTACACACCATGCCGGATTTGCCAAAGTCGCTCGCCTTCTAAAGCTGCCTGAATAGCAAGATACCAAAAGCATTTTGCAGACTATGTTCGACTATACTTGCCAGAGAATATTGAAATAAGTATCTGTTTATTACAGGAGTCGACGCAGTCAATAATTGGAAGAGTAGAGTTAATCTTTTTAACTCTAGATAACAATGAAAACATTGTTGTCTCATAGACCTCCATAATCAAGTTTTATTTTTTAATTTATTTTTTTAAGTTAATTCTTTCTTTTCTTGGTGTAATGGGAAGATCATGGAGATTAAAATTTACTCGCCATTCAATTCAACTATCTCTTAAAACAATCTATATTCTTTTCCAGTTATTAAAATAATATGCACACATAATGTAAGAGGATCCTATTTCTCTATATATATGGATAAGATCCACTTATACAATGTAAAATTTTAGTTTTACACTGATCTTGAACAATTGGTTGAGTTAAATTGAACAATTGGTTGAGTTAAATTAATGATTGAGATTAAAATTTAGAGATGCGAAAATTTTTAAGAAAAAAGAGAAAAAAAATTAATTTCAGTCATTAATTTTATACTTTTATTGTAGAGATTTGTTTAAATATATCCATCTGTTATTAGATGTATAAGTTTAATTCCTGTATCAGTAAAAATAATCAAGTAAGGCAAATTTTTTATAGAGCTAACGTTTATTGCTTAAAAATGATATTAAAATTCCATTAAAAATGATATGAAAATTATTATTATTTAATTTCCAATTCAACTACATAAGGATTTCATTTGTAAAATATTAATTATGTTAAACAATAATTGACATTTTCTGAATTCAACGAGTGTCCTAGTAGAAAAACGGATATTCATCCTATAAGACAAGAGTTCAAATCACTCTAAATAGTATATGTTAACTATGTAAAAGAATTCTCCTTATTTGATTCTATGCTAACTATGTAAAAGAATTTTCGTTGTTTGATTCTTTTGATAATAGGACTAAATTTGTATCATTGTATATATTATAAGGACTAAATTGATACAGTCCCTATAATAAAGTGACCTGACATGTACTTTGACCACCACAAAAGTAAGGACCAACTGTTAAATTTACCCCTTTCCTCTTGTACGACATAAGTGAAAATGTCGGACACGTGGCGCCTAAATCATAGCGAGTACACAATGATTGTAACTTAAAAAGCTTTTACCACAAAACAGAAACATCATAAAAGAACACAACAGTCAAGCAAAAATTAATTAAAAATTAACTACTTTTACTAGTGAATTATATATATATAGTTTCCCTATATATATTGTACTAATAAAACTGAATTATTATTGATATTTTATTCAAGATTTTTATAAAAAATATGAATTTTAATTATTAGTATAAATATAGATAAATAAGTATTAAATAAATGGATGAGTCTATCACGTTTAACGAACATCGCTAAATACTATTAACGCTGAAAATCGATGAACACCATTAAATTGATTAATAAAGATTAAAAATCTCAATGACTCAACATATAATTATAAATTTTTTAAAATAAAATTTTAATTAAATTATTTTCTATATATATTATATTTTTAATCTTTTTAAAATAATTAGATTAAATATCAACCTTAGTCAATTTAAAAAATCTTAAACCCTAAATCATTAAGCTAAAATCAAAACCATAAACCCAAAACCCAAAACCACAAACCCAAAACCTAAGACTCTAAAACATAAACCATAAAAGCCTAAATTCAATGTTTGAATTTAAGTTTTAGGTTTTAGAGTTTTTATTTTTTAAATTGATTAAGATTGATATTTAATCGAATTATTTTTTAAAAATAAAAAACATAATATATAGAAAACATTTTTATTAAAATTTTATTTTAAATAATTTATAACTATATAATAAGTCTTAAGAATTTTTTTAATTTTTATTAAATAATTTAATAATATTCAATGATATTCGCTAATTTTTTTAAATATATTCGCTAAAAAAAAAGGGCTTTTTGATTTTTAAACGACTCCCTCTTTTCTTCAACCTTTTCTCAATTTTTACTTTCGCTTTCTCATTACGACAGTCTCCTCGCATTGCTGAAGTTGACTACTTTAGACTTATCCTTTTTTGTTTTGTTTTTTTTTTTCACTCTTTCGTTCGTTGCTTTTTTCTGTAGACTTTCTCGTGTTGTAAATTATAGCAAAAAAGACAGCTTTTCGTTTTTTAAGTTCGGGTATCTCTCTATCTCTTATCTGGGTGTTGGATTTTTCATGCAAAGAATATGTCTTATAATTGTGTAAGTTTCTTCAAAAACTATATGTTCCAACAATGGTTTGATTTTGATCCCCTTTTCTGCGATTTTCTGCTTCATTTTTGCTTTTTTTTCTTTGTTTAGTTTCAGTATCCAATGGACTCTGATAGTTGAGAGATTGGGAAGGAATAATTTACTAGTCTATTTTGGTCGCTAAGAGAAGAAAGAGCTGTACTAGATTTCAAATTTAGTTCTAATTTCTCGGTTGATTTCAAATTTAGTTCTGATTTTGAAAATTTTATGATGTTTATTATGTTCTACTAGTATAACTGAAAGTGACCAGAATCTTAATTTGAATGAAGATACTATCTTGAGTTTGTCAGTTTTTACTCGGATTGTATTGTTTTCTAACCATGATTTGACCTGTGACTTGCCTGATTTTCAGTTGGTGGTCTCCCTTCTTTTTATGTTTTTTTTTTTATGTTTGGTCTGTGGTGATTTGATCAATAATTCCTCAGACAATTTTTTTCACACACCTTGCACACATAGGTGCTCGAAAACCCGGGTCTCCTAAGATGTATATATCCACTTTTCAATCGGAGCTGTTCATTGAGTTCAATTTCTTAGACAAATTTGAATGATTCGTATTGACTCGGTGCCTATATGGCAGATGCTTTTAAAATGACTCAAGGAATTTGATAGTTGCAATCTTAGTTTGAATGAAGATATTATCTTAAGTTTGTCAAATTTTCCCTTGGATTGTATTATTTTTAATGATGATTTGGCCTGTGACTTGCCTGATTTTCAGTTGGTGGTTTCCATTCTTTTATGTTTTTCACATTTAGTCCATGGTGATTTGATCAACAATGTCTTAGTTAGACAAATTTAAAGGATGCATATGGACTCGGTGACTATAGGGCAGACGCTTTTAAAATGACTCGAAGAAACTTGATAGTTGCTCTTTCGTCTCAGGACCGACCTTTCTGGTTTTCTTCCTTTATTTTTTTTGTTTCTTTTCCTTCTTTGTTGTCTTATTCGACTTTCTAATCTTTATAATGACATGGAATTTGAATACAAATTCTTCTGCTTTCTGTTCTTTTACAGGCTTCTGTAGTGTCTGATTCAAAGAGTAGGACGTGCCTCAGCAGTCTCTTTGTTGTAGCTTCTTTAATTTGTGGTGCTTATTTCATTAGTAGTGGATTTCTTGCTAAGGAATACAACAATGTATGTGTTTCCGCTTTTGCGATTTTTTTTGTTGTTGTTGGAATTTAAGTTTGGTTCACACTTGTTGATGCATGTAAGCATAATATTTCCTTTTATTATCCGAAGAAAATTGAAACTATAAAAACTTGTCATGGTTGGGAAAAAATAACATGTGCACACTCGAAAGACTTCTCACATGTCAAATGAAGTTTAGAACTTGAATGTTAAGAATCACCCAAAAGGAGGAGATGTGTACTGGTTTCGATTTTCTTTTCGAACTTTGCGGTTAAATGTGACCTCAACTTTTCAAGGATGTCCTTTTTCTGGAACACCGTGGCTGAAATTTTTTTTCTCAGATTATATTGTGAACCATGTATGCAGAGATTGTCGAGATGGGAGGTTATTAATATGCTCCAGAGTTCGAAATCCACTATGTGCAAGGTTGGTCTTCTTTATGAAAAAAAATATTTGTCTTTAGGATAGAACATCAAGTCCTTTGAAATGTTTTGTGATATATGATTTTGTTCTAAATCTTGTTCTTTTCGGTATAGGTTCAATGCCGGCCTCCTGGAAGTGAGGCATTACCTCAAGGAATTATAGTCAAAACATCAAACTTGGAAATGAGACCTTTATGGAGCGACACTGTGAAACCTGTACTGTTGAAAATTTTCTAGCCCGGCACACTTGAAACACTTTCTTCTGCTAATCGGTAAACCTTATTTGATCGTCTTCTATCTATTTTAGGGCAATCTAGAGCCATCTGCAAACTTGTTAGCCATTGCTGTTGGAATTAAGCAAAAGGAAATCGTGGATCGAATCGTTAAAAAGGTACCTCAACTTCTCAAATGCCTTTTTTATTTAAAAATATCTTTATTATACTGGGGGTTAATAATGATCATCAATTACAGTTTGCTGAAAGAGATTTCGTTGTCATGCTTTTCCATTATGATGGTGTTGTGGATGAGTGGAGAGATTTGGAATGGAACGACCGTGCCATACATTTATCTGCAGTGAATCAAACAAAATGGTAAATGTTGTTTTTTTCCCGAGATGTTTATTTTCCTTGTTCACAGTGTGTGAGCCTGCCAGCATGTCTTATACATGCTAAAAAGTCGGTAAGATATGTTGTTTTAGGTGGTTTGCCAAACGTTTTTTGCATCCGGACATAGTTGCCGAATATAAGTATATATTCCTCTGGGATGAGGACCTTGGAGTAGATAACTTTGATCCAACACAGTAAGTATACCCTACATTTATGTTATTAAGATTTGATCTTAAATTTTTCATGTCATAGTTTCGAGTTGGTCTTTAACCTTATTTAAGTATTACAGACACACACGTCCGTGCAATTACATGCATGCTAACGATTAGATTCAAACATAAGATTTTGAGCTTAAAACTTATCAAACTTTCTGTAGATATTTGTCTATTATTGAAGATGAGGGACTTGAGATATCACAACCGGCACTTGATCCTGTTAAGTCAGAACTGCATCATCAAATCACAGCACGCAAAAGGAATTCGAGATTGCACAGGTTCGTTGTGTAAACCAGTAGAATGTGCTTTCAGGAACAGTTCTCCTGTTTCTCTTAAAAGACAAATTTAGCTGGGAAGTTGTACTGACCATGACCCATCGACCGTTAACGAGGGTTCAAATTAGTTTCTTTGAAAACACAAACAAAGCTGTCTTACGATCTTGTTACGCATGAATATCAGACGCGTATTTTCCCGTATTTCTTAAGAATGTTCTTTTAATCTTGCTTGTTAATGATACATTCACTTCATCTTATTTGAACAGAAGGATATACAAGTTTAAAGGCAGTGGAAGGTGTGATAGCCGCAGCACTGCTCCTCCATGTATCGGGTAAACTAGTAGTAACTTCACAGCTCCTGGATGTTATCTTCAAATTTCAACACCTTTCTCATTGTGATAACCTATGTTATTTTTGAGTATTTGCTTTTAAATTATTCGAGAAAAGAGAGACGTAGGCTATGACCACACAGGAGTAATTCCATTCTTATGCAATTAATAAAATATGTTCTGCAGTTGGGTGGAAATGATGGCCCCTGTATTCTCAAGAGCAGCCTGGCGCTGTGCTTGGTATATGATTCAGGTACGAAGTATTTTTTGTAAGCACTCAGCCGTATTGGTTGCGCATTGACCGAGTATTTTACAACACGATGACATTGTCTTCAGCCATATATGTTTTATCTAATTGTTTTTTCTTGTTGGGATTACATCTACTTTTATTGCAACTGTTCTGTATTATTCATTTGGCCTACAGAATGATTTGATCCATGCTTGGGGCCTCGACATGCAGCTTGGTTATTGTTCACAAGTAACTTTTCAAATTATATAATTTTAAGTTCTTTCCTGATTCGCACAGATATTCCGGTGATATATGGACTTTCATGCAGGGGGATCGTATGAAAAATGTCGGCGTGGTCGATGCTCAGTACATAGTGCATTTGGGTCTTCCTACACTAGGTGTTATGGCTGAAAACGAGGCAAGTATGCATCAAAACCCATGTAAATTAAAGGTCATAGGTCTAGACAGAAACTGGACATTATATTACGAAGATGACTAGACGATGGAAATATTACTCTGGAATTCGAATTGTCTAACTTCAGGCAAGACACTCTTACCCGACATATTCATGTCAAATTCACTGTTTGTCTCTGACTGTCTTTCATCTTGGTGATGCAGTTAAATTCCACACAAGTTAATATTACTCAGACTGAAGCATCGGTACGTTTTCTGAATATTGTTTTGCCTAACATAAGAGCCTATCGACAATATATAACACCATCCGTCGTCTTCGAAATTGCAGGCACTGTCTGAATCCCATAAAGTTGACAATAGACCGGAAGTAAGGCCTCTTTGACGCTGCTTTATAACCTTAATGAAATCTACTCTCTTATAATGCAGTGTATATATTATGTTATACGCAACCCATTCTTTATGTATAAATTACAATATGGTTTCAGGTGAGATGGCAGTCCTTCATCGAAATGAAAATGTTCCGTAAAAGATGGGAAAATGCGGTCAAAGAGGACAAATGTTGGATCGACCCTTACCAACCATCATCACTTAACTAAAGGAACTAAGTATGTCAATTCTTACCCCTTTCATACATTTCCAAGTAACTTCAAACGTCTCCATCTTCCTTCTCAAGGCGAATGTGTGAGAGATATCTGAGGTCAATGAACAACTCGGTATATGAAACCACCGACTTCGGATCGTAACCACAACAAGGAGCCTTGTGTTATTGTTGAATTTGAGAGATCCATAGAGATTTTTCTCGTGTAGTATAGATAATTGATGAGTGTAATCTTGGTTTTGATTGTTGTTCATTATTCATTTAATGACAATGTAAATATGTTTTAGAAATGTAATGCTTTGTTTTCCTTGTAAGGAAGTCTTGACGCTAGGAGCTAAACTTGGTGCTGAGAGAAGAATATGTTTCTACACAATGGGGTAAATTTTAAATTAGTACTTAAATTTAATGGTAATTATTCCGTGTGGATACTTTTGGGGAAATAAAATTTTTACATGCGCTTTAGTTTTAGGGTTTAAGAATTTTGTTTAGGATCTAGTGTTTAAGGGTAAGTTACGGGTTTTGAATTTAGGGATGATTAGAATTTAGGTTTTAGTGTTAAAATTTAAAGTTTATAACCTAAAACTTAAATCTCTAACCATATTACCACAAACCTAAACATTTAAACCCTAAAATTAAGGCGATTGTAAAAACTATTCGTTTTCACCACCAGTGCATGAGATATTTTCCTAAATTTAATTTCATTCTAATTGAGTATACACTATATGTTCGATTACGTTTAACTTTTTGGTTTGATGTCAATTGGTAGCATGCGTCACTACTCACTGCCCCGAAAGCAACACTTATTTGTTTATTTTTTCTCCTTCACATTTCATGAATTTACAAATAAACTATAATTAAAATAAGGGTAAACTACATTAGTAGTCATCGAACTATGATTTCTTTCCTATTTTGGTCACCGAATTATTTTTTTGGCAAAAACATCACTAACGTTTTGTTTCCTTCTTATTTTGGTTACTGAACTATTTTTTTGGCAAAAACATCACTAACGCTATGTTTCCTTCCTAATAGGATGATGACACGTGTAACTGCCTATTAGTCGAATCTCTGGCTGCATAAGGGGCTTGATTTTTCATTCATTTTATTCCTCTAATAGGCAGTTACACGTGTCACCATCATGTTAGTTTGAATAAAAATATTATAAAATAACATATATTGCTTACGAGGAGAGATAAGAATGACATGGAAAATTAAAAATAAAATAACAGTCGGTGACCAAAATAGGAAGAAAACATAACGTCAGTGATATTTTTGTCAAAAAATAGTTTGGTGACCAAAATAGGAAGGAAACATAACGTTAGTGATGTTTTTGCCAAAAAAATAGTTCATTGACCAAAATAGGAAAGAAACCATAATTCGGTGACTACTGGTGTAGTTTACCCTTAAAATAATTTAGATTTCTAATTAGGTATAAAGTGAAAAAATACCCTAACATTTGATTAAATAATCACTTTGAACTCCATTCTTTTTTGAGAACAATTCAACCCTCAACGTTTAATATTGGGTCAAAATAATCCAACTGATGATGAAAATCGTTAGAAAACTGACGATAAACAGTTTAAAATAACTTAAAAAATGATAAGTCAACAAAAAAATTATTTTATATTTTATATAATTTTATAAAATTACTTTTTAACATATGTAATCTTTTTTCAAATCACGTCATTTACCATCAGTTGACTGGCAATATTCTAACTCAAAATGAAACGTAGAGGGTTGAATTGCTCCAAAAAAGAATAGGGGTCAAAATGAAACGTTGGGGTTTTTTTTGCTTTATGCCTTCTAATTATATATAATACTTCAATTTCATAAAAAAATAATTTCTCATTTTATTATATATAAATAAATACATAAAATAAAATAATAGTTTAATAAAAATATTGAGCTAATTTATATTCTAATAATTTTTTCTTTTACTCTCCGATCCATTCTCCTTGGATAAATCAGTTCCAATTAATGTTAATAACAATATTTACTGCTATCTTCCTTCACGTGATTTGGAGCATAATCATAACATTTAACAATATGGTTTGACATTTTGGAGCAACAATGTAGGCCAAAACACAATGTAAAGTCTAAACCTCAGTTTTCCTCCAGCTCTCCCAAATGGCAATTGGAAGATGGAAAAGATCCAGATATGCAAATTGCAAAGTCGGTTGCTTACAAATGTACTACACGTAACACTGTTGGGGAATGTGGCCGCGCGCAGCTTCGACTGAAGGCAATCTTTCTAACAACTTCCGAGCCATTCACATTGAGTGATCGGGAACCAGTGGCGACATCTCCTTCTAAGCTTCTTCATTTCTTCGTCCCTTTCCATGCCTTGACCTCCTGGGTGCTTCGTCCTCACTTTCACTGTCATCATTTCTGAAGCTGTTTCCAGCTGCATGCGATTCTGCCTTTTGTACATCGTGCTGATACTGGGTCTCATCATCCAACCCACCCCTTGGACCAGTCATGTCCTGTCCTCTACCCGGCTCCGATCCTGCACTATATCTATCATTGGTTGGTGTCCTCTGATCTCTTTTAATACCCCGACCAAAATTCTGTGAGGAAGGTGCTGGAGGTCCAGGAAACGTAGGGGGCATGCCAACGGGCCGGCCACCTCGAGGAGGATTTGCACCTGTATGCCCCATACCCCCCATAAATGGAGCATGCCCTGAACCCATCATCATCCCAAGTCCACCACCTGGAAACATTGGCCCAGGTTGTGGAGGTCGCCCCGGAAACATCATGCCAGATGCAGAACCTCTAAAATCTCCAGAAAACCTTGGCCCATACTGAGCAAATGGACGGGGAGCACCAAAGAGATCCGGCATCCCAAAACCATCAGGTGTAACCGGTCCATAAGAAAAGCCATCACCGCCCATCATCATAGGTGGAAAACCACGCATCCCGGGCATGGGTCTGGCACCACGGCCAAGTGGCATGTGAGGGGGCCACATCATTCCTCTGCCTCTTCCTCTGCCCTGATCTGCAGCACCAAAGCTTTCATCTTCCTCCTCACTTTCTTCCTCTTCCTCTTCTTCATTGTCCTCAAATGGAACGATGTCTGGGTTCTCTCCTCCAATATCTGAATTGACTCCCTTTGCTTTCTCTTCTTCACGTTTTGATTCTGCCGCCACTGAAATAGCCTGCACCCATGGGAATTAAAAAAAACGAATACAAACATATACATAGTCATTCATTGTGGACCTCCAATATGTGTCTGTCTAAACAACCCTTCCATGGAAAATGATGTAAACAAATAGATTGTTCATCAATCAACTCATGAGTCTAATCTTGCACTAGTTACTCCCTACAAACACTCGTACACAACTTTATCACTAACGCCACTTGCACGGTATGATTTATTAAGTGGCTGTTAGCCTCTGTCTTACATTGATATTTATACCATACACGGGAATATAAATGAAATATACTAATTAGCACCAATCAGTAGAACACAAGATTTGCTTCCCTATCTTTCATCTGTTTTGTTCTTTTTACTTCCACCGAGCCTTTTGTTTTGTTTTGAATCGTAATTTCTATTCATGTTCAAACTTGGAAATTAGAAAAATAAAATAGAATAACCATACCATAAGCTCACTATCTGGCTCAAGATAAAGCAAGGAGGCTAGCTGCTCACCAACAGAAGGCTCTAACTCCTGACAATCTCTACTTATCTGCCAGTGCACAAAGTAGACCAATAAGTTTAAACTATAATCAACCAAAATACAATAGAACTGCGTGTCTAAGTATTGCTTACTGTAGACATTACTATTGCAGATAAAGTACACGGTAAAAGAAGATATAAATTAAAAGAAACCAGATCGTTAACCTAAGTAATTGACAATTATTCGTCTAAGTAAAATTATCCTCATTCAATGCGAAGGCTTTAACTTTAAAAAGCTAGGAACTATACCTTTACTGGTAGGTTCTCATTGTAGGGGTTCCTCAAATGGCGAGTTTTGTGGAAGGAAAGCTCACATAACTACATATCAAGAATAGCAGAGAGTAATCAGAAGCTCGTAACATTTGTACAGAATAATCTTTATGCACGCCCCAAAAATTCAAAATAATGCATCTAATAGGGGCATTAAACTAATCAGCAATTAAAAATGTAGAAAAATTAGATTAATCAACATAAATTATCAAAATAAGTAACATGCTAAGAATATCTTTCCTTTTTAGTTCCGTAAAACTTAGCTTCATGGAGAATTTTGTTCCAAAAGCAGAGGTAGAAGGGAGAGGGGTAAAGAAATGCACCTTTAACCATTTTACTGAGAAATTCCGTCCATAAAGGGCAGTTCCATTGGCATACTTCCAGTTCCCTCCACCAACAGATCCACCAATTTTGGATGTCATCTTGGCACAACCCTATAAGCCAAAACAATGTAACACCTAAAACATCACAAGAGACAAAAAGGCAAAATTTTGTACTAATACTAATTTACCATCACAAGACCTAACTGAGGACTTATTGGCTAGAAAAGCTAAACATAGTACGATATGCATAACACAGTTACTGATTCCCAAAGTGAATAGATGGAGGACTGGGGAGGATATTAGATTTCTGAAATACCTGGAAATGCCGAGTACGGTTAACAGAGAATATCAAAATAACATTTTCAGCAGAATCAAAAGCTTCATTCAGTTTAGCCTCGTTGCTTCTTTGAGTTGCCCATACTCCTTGTTGAACAGATAGTTCCAGATTTTCGCGGTTGCAACTTTTAACAATAAAATACCTAAGAAGCCATATTTAAAAGTAACCAATCATAACAAAGTTACTCATAAAAATGACACAATTCAACACAGAATAATGTCGAATTCAGAAAAGAAAAAAAAACATAGGATAGCAAATAGAACCTGTATACAGGTTATAAGCAGAAGACTGCCATAGACTAAGATGAATGTTAACAATAGTAATTAATCACTAAATCAAAGTTTTTTTTAGAATAGGACGTTTTCAATCATTTAGCTATAAATAACATCATCAAGTACATCGTTCACAACAATTAAAAGCCCATTGTGCCAAGCTGAATTTAAATCAAAGTAAAAAGTATTATAATAAGTCATTCCAGACAAATGCTTATTACTGTTATGATTGTCAATTATAAAGCCAAACTTAAACTTGAGCATTTCTAGGCATACTAGTTCTCAACCATTCAACGCATAGACAAATGCAAAGCCAGTACAACCACGTCATGAATTTTAGCTAAACTCAAGCATAGATTAAAAATTTAGCATCTTTCTGCTGACAACTGAGCATTTTATAATTCCTTTAGAAACAGGGTTGCAAAGTTACAACTATAACACCTTGTTCTGATTCTCAATTCTAGATTTAATTACTAAAAATTAAAATCAGAAACTTATTTTCTTAATTGTTCATGTAATCACTTTCTTCTATCCATCATATTCTAATTTATACCTTCTCTCATTGAACCACACATTGCATGAAGCTGTAAACTTAGGTGAAATGTGGCAAAATAAGCATGTACACAGAAAAGTGACAAATTTTTCAGATTTCTGAAAAAAGGGGAAAAACAAACCAGCACCAGAACACATCACGTTCTAGTAAACAAGATAGTCCAGGTGTAGAAAAATGCTTCAACATAAAATTTTAAAAAAAGGTAACACGAGAGAGAGATTATTTTTCTTCCCTCAACCTTGTATGTCATAAAAGAATAAACCTTTCCGCTACAAAAAAAATGTTTGTTGCATCTAAAGCTGCAAAAAGTTTAGTTACAATAACTTCATTACTTCTGTAGACATGAGAAAATAGGAGAATAAAGGTTAATTCATCCAACTCTTGGGCCTTAACTGTGCTATCTAATTAAAAAGTTTACACATTTTTAGACCCCTGCTAAATAGAAAATACAAGAGCTTGAGGGAGTAAAACAACACAGAAAAGAATAGCCTTCAAAATATAAAATTTGAACAATACATAATAAACATGTAGAAAAAAGCAACTAACTATTTTAGGTTCTTGTGAAACTAATTACACCTGATAGATGATGTGTGAGCTCTGTTGGGCAATTATTATTCAATTAAGGACACATCATATTCTGTCCAAAACAAATACAATTAATGATTTACAGAACCCAATTAAAGACCCCTGGACTCTGAACACACCTAGATATTCCTTGAGGCAAAGGTATAGCAATTCTGTTCGCCTGGTTAGACTGACCATTGGGGACATTTTGTATCTGCGTCTGGCTGACCTGTTGTTGAGGCTGTTGAAATTGCTGCTGTTGCTGCTGCACGTTAGCAGACTCTGTTGTTGAAGGTTTTCCGGTTGCTCCTTGGTTTACATTGTTTTGTCCTTGTGGAATCAGAGGTTTTTCAGTCTGTTGGGGAAAACCAGCATTCCGTTGTTGAAAAATTTTGTTGTTATAATTGTATGAAGTCAATTGCTGAATCTTCTGCAGGACTTCTTCCACAGAAGGTGGAGGTCCTGGGAGCTTTGCATGCCTATATCGGCAGTCAGGACCATTAGGACAAAAACCTAGCTTGTACCTACAACCATGAAATTCAGTATAAAACATAATTAATGCTAAATATTCAAGAAGTTTCATGGTTTCTGTTTTAAGATGCATCAAAGGCAAGTTATTTGGTAATTCCAATAAACCAAAAATGGAGGTCCAAAATGACTTCAAAAACAAAACGACCGTCCTTTTCATTTAGCTTTACCTAGGTAAAGCATAGTTTCTATAAGCTATTAACTAAATTCACTTGAAGATAGCAATGATAGAAAACTACAATTCATCTTATAAGGCACATTCAATAGAAAATAGCACTTTGTTCTAGCCATTTTCTAAATCTTCTTTCATAACTCAAATCTTATAAAAAATAGTGCAAGCAATTGAACCGATGTAAAAGAAAACAATAAAAATGGAAGCATAAGCCCGAAAAAAAAACATACATGTTACACTCCTTGATATCCTCGTTCGTGTGTTTATAGACACAATCTTGTTCCCTGCACTCACCAAAGAGCCTAAAAAACCGGCAGACCGGCATACGGGACTTGTCGTACTGGTGAAGGAAACCGCAGGCATCACCCTTCATGCAAAGGCTGCGGAGCCAGTGGCGGCATACTGTCTGTCGAAAGCTCCTTCGCCCAGCTCCGCCACCTGAGACGGCGGGCGAGTCATTCGTCAAAGCAGGTGCAGCGCCTTGGGCGACGGAGTTGTTGGCTGCAGAAGGATCGGAATTGACGACGGGCATGGAGGCGGTCGGGGCGGCTGGGGCCACATCGAGACCGCCTTCGAAATCGAAGCTGAGACCTCCCTCCGCGTCATCCATAGGGGACGCGCGTGATTGTTTGCTGTTTTCTCTTTTCTGGTTGAATTAGGGTTTATTGTTTCTCGTAAATCACGAGAGAGAAAGCTGCTTAGAATTAGAGATGTTCCACACCGTGTGTTAATATAACAATTTGATTTTGTTCAATGTGATTTTAGACTTAAATTTGAATTTATTTATTGGTTATTAATTTATTTGTTTTATATTTTAAATTTACTAAATACAAAAATAGTGTTTAATTTATTTATTTTTTTAGTTTTAGGTGCCTACATTTTTCAATAAAAATAAGTGTATAATATTTTATTTTATTAATTTTAGATGTTTGATATTTAATTATTGTTAAAATAATTATTAATTAATTAAAAATTGATACGTGTTCGGTTTTATTTGTTTTATTTTATTTTAAAAATAAAAAATTATAATATTCTCAAGAATTATCAAAATAATCTCCAAATCATCAAATCTTAATTACAGCTGTTACTGTCGTCAATCATTGATGGTGTGTCAACAACTTTTGTCCTCGAATTTTATGAATATTTCTTTTATTTTTTTGTCGAATATCGACGGATGATGTACTCTTAACGTCGAAAAAAGTTGACGGTAGTAGTGAATTTTGGTGGACGACAACATCGACGACAAATTTTGAGATTTAGATTTTGGGTCAAGGATTTAAGACTATTTCGGGGATTTTAGAAATTTTGATATTTTTTAAATTATTTTATTTTTTGTAAAAGTAAAAAAATAAAAAATAAAGTCACGTGTAATATTTTGATCGGATAATATATTTTTTAAAAAAAAACTACTTTTACCAAAAATAATACTTTAGGAGCAATTAAAAAGAAGTGTAGTTTGAGATCTGCTAATTGGACTAGTGAGTAAAGTTGTATGGGTTCAAGTCCCGATGTGAAAATGTAATACCTCTCTATTTAATAAAAAAACGTATAGTTTGGACACTTACTTTTACATTAAGCCAAAATTTCATAAAAAGTGCTTTCATTTAATATTTTCTAATTTATTGAGTGCGTTTTTTACTTATACGACCTATTATATTTTTTGATTAAATAAAAAATATTATATTTTCATGTCGAAATTTAAATTCATATAAAATAAGATAAAATCAATATCTTTAGACAATAGACTAATTAGCATATCTCTATATGATCTATTATATTAAAAATGTCATTTATATGAATTTTTTAAAAGGTGATTCATGTTCTTTTTCAAAACTTAAGAATAAAAAATAAATATTACTATACATTCACATCATAATATTAAAAACTATTATTTGTATAAATATTTTCATATTATTTTACTAATTACTTTAAAAATAATAATAATATTTAAATAAAAATACCTTCTCTTTACTAGAAAACATAAAGAAAAAGCATAGTATTTTTTTGAATATATTATCCGGAAGGGAAATGATTCGAGTCATGTGTCCGAGTACTGACTGAGTGGACTCACCTAATATCTCTTCTTTTTCTTCTTCTCTCCTCAAACAGTCATATATTATTCGCCATTTTCGAAATGGTGTCAATTATTTTAATCACGACAAACATAAATAATTCAAAAGGACAATAAAACAAGCACTTACTCACATACACACACTACATTCTATGCAGTGATATTTCAACTACTAAGCTTCCTTTTCTTGCCTTCTCCAACTTCTTTACCTTTTTTTTTTCCAGCTATGGGGTTTGCCCCTTATTAACAAACTTACATATTTGAGCTTATTTTATGCTAAAAAGTGCGGTAATACTACTCTTCACCAGATCTACATTGCTCTTGCAACACCTTAAAAAATGAAATTAAAGCCAAGGGGATTCGAACCCGCCTGACTCGATCCGACCCGACCCAAAAACTTGACCGAGTCAACCCAATGAGTCAACTAGAACGAGTCAACCCAGTGAGTCAACCCGGCCGAGTCAGTCCAGTGAGTCAACTCGCTCGAGTCAAACCATTGACCGATGATGTCAGTGTTGACTGCTGACGTCAGCATTGACCATTGACTGATGATATCAATATGACATCAGCGTTGACTTTGACTACTAACATCAGCGTTGACTTTGACAAAAAAGTTAACTTTTTTATAAAAACTCTTACTTTACGTTTTTCGACGTTCTAAGTCCGTTTATAAAGCCCGTTTCACAAAATTCTGACCCGAAAGCCTCCGAATCTGACCTTGAACCCATAAAATATATGTGTTTAGTTTTTCAGTTTAAGAGTTGCTTTAAAGCTAAGGATTGATATTGAATTATGCTTATTTAAAGGTACTCGCATATCTTCGTATTCGAGAGGTAGAGGATGCCAAATTTGGGCTCGAGAGTGTTCGAATGTTATTTCAAGGGTCGACTAATATAGCAAGGGTTCAAGGTAATACTTTACTACCTCTTGTATGTTTTACGGAACTAGTTTGTATTGGTTAATGCATGACGAATTTGATTGATACATGAATACTTTAAAGTCATACTGATTACAATAAAAAGATAATAATTTGGATAAGACCTAAATGACTTGAATAAGGAATTGATGATCGGTAAGTAATCCAAGTTCAGTTAATAATCGATAAAAAGTTCAATTCGAAATTTCCAATTCAGATTAATTCTTGATAAAAGATCTAATGCTCATGATGCTTGGTTGAAAAATGACAAAATGCCCTTGAGGTATAAGGACTAAAATACCCTTGGCAATGAAAGCGATCTAGAAATCTACACTAATTTTGGTAAAACAATTGATTCATCTGAAAACCCCATTTTGCTTGGGAAATTATGGTAACAAGCTTTAACCTTCGAAATTGAAAGGTTATGGGATTTTCTTGAATTCAAAATAAATCTCCAAATATGAGTTTACGAAAAACTATTCGTATGTCTGGATTAATCAAAGAGGCGTAAAAGATTGAATTGACTAAAAGGGGTGAAAATACTAATAAGGCTGAACTGATCGAATGACTATAATGATCAAAGAGACTGAAATATCCTCGGGCACTAATCGCCAAATTAGCAGAAATGATGGATATACTATCGAGAATTGAAATGAACGAATTGTTTAGAAATACTGAAAGTACTTGAATGACTGAAATATTTGTTTAAGCACCGAATTTGCTAAACTTTCTAAAATGATGAATATGCCCTTGAGTTTCAAAAATGAATAAAAATATTCAAAAGGATCGAAGATAAGCCAGAATGTCTGTAATAACCAAAATATATTTGTGCACCAAAGTTTTCAACGACTAAGACATCCATGACCCCTGCAATAATTAAATTTTCATCATACCGTGTCATTAGTGTATACCCAGGATAAGTCTTAATTCAAATAAAATATGATAATTGTATTGTTCCTAAAGGATGAGGAACTGAATCTATAAATATTGGCCACCTCTATTACTATTGTAAAGTTGGTTTATCGAATAATAAGACATGTCGACTATGCGGTGGAAGGTTAGTAGTGAATATGATGGTGATTGGTTCAGCTTATGATGCTGTTAGTATTAAAGAAAGAATGCTCGTGAGTCGTAATTACCGGAACTCATTAACCATATTAATATGGGTTATGGTTATAGCAAATGATTGTAAAAGTCAGTTTAGCCGTTTAAAATCATATGCATTGCGAGTTCAATTTTACCCTTTTTGGCTTGAATTACCAATTTGCCCTCGGGAGTCAAAATGCCCTTGAACAAATTGTCTGGTACTCTTTGGGTATATTTAAAACACTGAATAAATATATTATACTCGAAATCTCGCATAATCAAGAAATACCAAAACTTTTGAATGACCATGAGGTACAAAATCTTGAGCATCTGAATGAAGATGATTATCGGACTCTTCGATTAAGTTCCTTAATTCTGAAATCAGTATAGCATGGACTAAAGTTCAGTATATTCCATCTGTAATTATTAAGGTTCTCTAAGTGATAAATTGAACAATCTGGTGTGTTATTTGTACATGTATATTATCTCAATTTTGAAACTAAAAATATCTATCTGATCTGAACCATGAATCCTATCCATCTAAAAATAAAAAAATTATAATATACCACTATCTCTGATATGAAAAATATGCTCTCTGAGTTCTGATACACAACAATGAGCAAAGATGGGCAACTGTAATAACCCATTTCATCCGGGTTACGCAAACCGAAAACTTTAAACCCATAACCCGACCCAAATACAAAATTACTAGAATACCCTTTACCCTAATTGATCTAACCCTAACCCTAATACCCTCATCTACCGTCGCCACTGCCGCCTCTCCTCATCCGGTCGCCGCTGCCGCAGTCGCCGATGCAGTCACCGTTCACCATTTCCGGCAACCAACTCCAAAACCATAACCACAAGCAACCTGAATCCCTAAACAAACCCCGAATATAATCTTAAAACCCTAAATCTAACCAAAAAATAAAATAATCAAAAATCAACTAACTCTCTGCCAACCCAATACCCTAAACCCATACCCTGTCTTCACCATACCTAGAAAATCCGGCCATCCATCATCAGATCTGTAAGATTAAAATAGTGGAGTGGTTATTGTTTTTAGATCGGTTATAAAAGAAACTGAAATGAAAATGTAAGGGGGCGGAGTTAAAAAAAAAGTCTTAGAGAGAGGATTTTGAGATCTAAAAAAATTTGTAAGGGTTTTCTGATTGTAAAAAAGAAAAAAAGAGGAATCAAATAAAAATTTTCAGATCCAAAATTCTATTTTGTTCTTCAAATCGAACATCAAAACAGTTTTTTTTTAAAAAAATTTAAAACCTTTTTTTGTTTTTAATCTCATTTCAAAAACAAAAAAAGCTTTTTAGTTTACCTTCGATTTGGGAGAAAGGTTGCCGTGTACAGGCTGTTGTGGTCGCCTCACCTCTGCCGCGAGGCTTTACGGCCGATGAATGGCACGATGAGGGAGAGCGGCCGTCGCTACCTTTGGTTGAGAGAGAGTTGAAACAAAATTTTTAGGGTTTTTTAGTTCGAACTAAAAATATAACCTATAATATGCTTTAAACCGCACCTTCCAAAATGACGCCGTATAGGGCCTTGACCCGCGCGGTGACCCAACCCGAGGGAAAGATATGCGTTTTTCGGTCAATAGGTAAATTACCATACAGGTCCTCGAGCTTTTACCTGGTTTAAATCTCCGTCCAGGGTTAATTATGTACACGGTCCTTCGAACCTTTATCCCTTTTATTTTTCGTCATTTTTCATGTTTTTTTTAGCTTTTAATTTTTGTTATGTTGCAATTTAGTTACTGTTTTTATGTCAGATTTGATTCTAGCACTTCTATTTAATGTTATTTACTTTCCAGCCCATGCATGTTACATTTGTTTTATTTTAGTCCTATTGTTTGCTACTCATGCTATGTAACTTAATGTTTGTGCATTTTAGTCCTTAATTTGCTATTTCCGTTATTTTATGTTTATTTCTTCAAGTTTTACATTTGTTTCATTGTAGTCCTTATTTTCATATTATTTCATGCCATGTAATTTAGCATTCATGCATTTTAATCTTTAATATTAGTGTGATGTTTTTTACGTAACGTCTTGTTTTTTATTTTGATGTATGCATAAATCGTGTCATATGATAAAGTTAGTGTAGTATTGTAGAAATGCTGCTTTATTAATTTGGCATCATATTATATGTATGTTTTGTATATATTGCATTATGTTTTAATTTAGTTTTTTACATGTATATATATGATTAATTATTTCTTGAGATGTGTTTTTTCACGTGTTCTTTTATGCTTTGTTTTTATTATTGTGATATATTATGTTCATGTTTTTCCGTTTTGTTTAATATTGTGATAGTGTTGCTTTGTTCGTTTAATGTCATATTATATGTATGCCATGCATTTGGTGCATTTGTGTTTTTCTTATGTGTTCAAGCATGTTGTTAGGATTGGTTTATTTAAATTTTGGAAGCATGTTTTTTTCTTTCCCGTATTTGTGCTTATGCTTTGTGCTCATTTAGGTATGTTATGTTTTTTTATTTATTTCATATACTTTATTATCATTATTTAATTTTGTAAAATTCATGTGTTTATGTCTTTTAATATTATGTCAATTGTATGTTTTATGTTTTATTTTCTAAGATTGCATATCGAGATATATAAATTTTCAATGCGGTGACCTTTTATCCGAGCGTAAACGGGGCCAGTATCAGGTGTAGTGATAGTGGTTGGGCGTTTATTTTCGGATAACGAGGCCTTTAAAATTTATTCGCACTTATAACCAAATTTTAATTTAATCGTCACTTTAATCCGGAAAGTCTAATACTAATAAAGCGGTAATTATTAAAGTACCAATTTTGGGCGGTGTGGGGGTGCTAATCATTCTCCATCCGTAATCGACTCCCGAACCCGACATTTTGAAATCTCTGGTTTTTTTCGGTGTCCGACCTACTTAAGTGGCAAGTGGCGACTCCATTTTTAAATAAAACACGGGTTTTATAAAACTCCCTGTGGAATACAGTATTTTTAAAATAAAAAATACATTTTTTAGCGAGGGGGACATCGCTACAGGGTATTTTTGGGATATTATTGAAGATCTGTAGGATCAGCGCTGGTAAGTCCTTCTGAACCTAAGACATTCCCTTAGGTAAGCTCCTAGGCTCAATGGGCCTGGGGTAAGTCTTTATGTAAGCTCCTAGGCCCAATGGGCAGATGGTAAGTCTTTCGGGATACTGTTCTGAAATTGTATGGTTAGAGGGTAGTCAGGTAATTAAAATAAAAACTTTTCGTTCCCTTCTATAATTATACCCTACTGAATTAATTTATCAATGTTAGGAACTCTCGGTATGTTCTGAAATGTGCTTAATGCGATACACTGAACTTTTTCTCTTAATTAACCTCTATAATCTCTCTCTTCTGAATCTCTAAGCTATATGCTTATTGCCTACCAACCATGTGATTGAAAATAATACAACATTGTTACCTTTAAGTGTAACAGTTTTATGAACTACAATTTATGCAATAACGTTTTGATGGTGTTTCCTCACACCAGTTCTGATTAACCTATCTCCTGCTTGTTGCATACATCATCTTTTGGTAGTTTTGTATTATGAGCTTTTTTCTAAGCTCACGTTGTTTTTACCATTTCAGGATAAAGGAATCCGATCATGGATCAATGACTGGTCTCAGTTTGGGAGTTCCCTTGGCGTTGCACGTAGAGTACAATACATGTGTATTAGTGGCCATGTATATCATGTTTTATTTTTATGATTGAGTCTGTATTATGTTTTATGGATTTCAGTTTTGTGTAAACAAATTTTTATATGGTTTTAATAGAAAATATTGTTTTGCACATTCAAATGTATTTCTAAGAGTTTTCTTTTGTTTTTACTATGGGTCGCTATTGTGACCCTAATGTGACCTTTTAGAATCAGGTATAATGTATAGCCGGGTCTAGGGGGTTACATTTAGTGGTATCAGATCTTAGAGTTACGTCTTTCTGGGAAGATCGGCCGATCGTCTGTCTTACGGTGTCTGGTAAATACATACCCCTAGATCGTTGTCGTACTCATCTGCGCTGAAACTCTGAATTCAAACATTTCCTTAAATAAGTATACCTAGCCTCCTTTCTTGTATGGCCTGATTTGTTCTGGCAAAGAATGCGCATGGCATTTGTCTGTGTTTCAGATTTATATGATGGATCTAAATCTAGACAAGAGTCTGAAATAGTTAATGTCTATAAATTTTAAATGATTTGGTTCAAGATGAGGATGAATGAGCAACTATGTGAAATGGTGACGTATGATGGATTCTGGTAAGATTGAAGGTTGAATTTGATTCTGTTTTGGAAAACCATAAATTCGTAAATCCGATGTGTTAAGCTCTGTACTGCGATGTTCCATCTGTGTTGAGATTTTCTGTGAGAAGCTTTTCGGCTCCAAACAAGTCATACACTTGAGACATCCGTGGTTATAGCGAAAGCTTGGATTCTTAAGTGATTCCATAATATCTTGAAATAAACAAAATGCCTGGATGTTACACTAGAAGTTATGGTATAACATCGACGTTTGTCTGTTCTATTATTGCTTGAGATGACTCAAAAAAATAATTATGACAGAAATCTGTGGTCAACCCTCTTTTATGAAAGGCCTTGTATGAGGTTTTGAGTATTCATTCGAACTTTAGCGTAATTTTCTGCCTATAAATAGATGATCGGTCTGATAAAGTAAATTGGTTTTGAAAAAGGCACTTCGGGGAGTATGAGTAACTTCTGTGATGGTTGGGAAAGCCCGTGTCCCTGACTGAGTTTGTTTATGTAGCTGATATTAGGTAAGTGTATACATGACGGTTTATAAAGTCTCGCATGGTAACAGATGATGTATTTGGATAAGTTGGCCTGAGATGTTAGGTAGGAAGACTTTCAGTCCCGAATTGGTTCATAATAGTGATAATATTGTCAGATTGATCCGTGGCCTTCTGAGAAAACCTCGAGAAACAAGTATACTCTGATAGACAAGTTTTAGAAAAATGGATGAAAGAGCAGTTTCTGCATTTCTTTAACTGATAAATTTCGAGGATGCAATTTCTTTTAAGGGGGAGAAAATGTAACACCTTAAAAAATGAAAATAAAGCCAAGGGGATTCGAACCTGCACCCCTTGGCATGGTAGGTTGAAGGGTTAACCAACTAAGTTAAGGCCATTATTGGTCTTAGCCTGCCTTGGATTTTATCTGACCATTAAGTTTCGATTATACCAACGTTAATTAAAAGTCTGAACCAACATATGCCCCATTTTACCCATTCGAGTATGGACAACAAAATAATAAGGTTCCAGATTCTTCTTTTCCCCTAACCCTTCATCTCTTCAGCTCCAACCGTTCTGATCTCCGTCACGGTCGGTCGGTGGTACACTACCGACATCCTTGAAAGCGCCGCGTCGTCCCGACCAAGATCCCTCTAGCCACTCGTCTTACCTCCCCCTTGTTCATCGTGAATCAAATGTTGAAGATTCAGGAATGACCTAGCTGCATGCCTCTGTTCTCCGGTGATTTCTCCTCTATCGGTGGTCCGTTCATCGAGCTAAGGTCACTATCATGCTCATTTCGGCGAGGCGAGCAAAACCCCTAAGGCCGCTCACCAGTCCGACACCGGTAGGGGGCTCGTCGGAGTAACATTTTTTTGGGGCATTCATTATTTCATTTAGGGGTAAGTCGAGTAAGGTTTCTAATGTATTCGGGTTAAATAAGCAATATTTGGTTGATATTTTAGTGTTCAATGGTTTGTTCAGGCTGTCGGCGTCGATTTGGGAATTTTTTTGCCGTTTTAGGCCTCGCGGTCACGCGCCGTCAAGGGTGATATCCGGCCGCCCTAAATGGTGGCCATTGATATGGCCTGACCGGACCCGGTATGGTCTATAATTTGGGTTGGCCGAACCAGTTTTGTCTTGAACCGTCTTTTGAGTCAAACCCAACCCGTTCTATACCCGTTGACCTGACCCGTCTGACTCGATCCGACCCGACCTGAAAAGTTGACCGAGTCAACTCGACCGAGTCAACTCGACCGAGTTAACTCGCTCGAGTCAAACCTTTGACCACTGACATTAGTGTTAACTGCTGACGCCAGCATTGGCCGTTAACCGATGATATCGGCATGGCGTTAGCGTTGACTTTGACTACTAACGTCACCGTTGACTTTGACCAAAAAGTCAACTTTTTTTCTAAAAACTCTTATTTTATGTTTTTCGATATTCTAAGTCCATTTATGAAGCCCGTTTCGTAAAATTGTGACCCGAAAGCCTCTGAATCCGACCTTGAACCCAGAAAATACATGTGTTTAGTTTTTCAGTTTAAGAGTTGCGTTAAAGCTAATGATTGATATTGAATTATATTTATTGGAAGGTACTCGCATATCTTCGTATTTGAGAGGTAGAGGATGCCAAATTTGGGTTCGAGAGTGTTCGAATGTTATTTCAAGGGTCGACTAATATAGCAAGGGTTCAAGGTAATACTTTACTACCTCTTGTATGTTTTACGGAACTAGTTGGTATTGGTTAATGCATGACGAATTTGATTGATACCTGGATACTTTAAAGTCATACTAATTACAATAAAAAGATAATAATTTGGTTAAGACCCGAATGACTTGAATAAGGAATTGATGATCGGTAAGTAATCCAAGTTCAGTTAATAATCGATAAAAAGTTCAATTCAAAATTTCCAATTCAGATTAATTCTTGATAAAAGATCTAATGCTCATGATGCTTGGTTGAAAAATGACAAAATGCCCTTGAGGTATAAGGGCTAAAATACCCTTGGCAATGAAAGCGATATAGAAATCTACACTAATTTTGGTAAAACAATTGATTCATCCAAAAACCCTGATTTGCTTGGGAAATTATGGTAACAAGCTTTAACCTTCGAAATTAAAAGGTTCTGGGATTTTCTTGAATTCGAAATAAATCTCCGAATATGAGTTTACAAAAAACTGTTCGTATGTCTGGATTAATCAAGGTGACGTAAAAGATTGAATTGACTAAAATGGGCGAAAATACTAATAAGGCTGAACTGATCGAATGACCGTAATGATCAAAGAGACTGAAATATCCTCGGGCACTAATTGCCAAATTAGCAGAAATGATGGATATACTCTCGATAATTGAAATGAAGGAATTGTTTAGAAATACTGAAAGTGCTTGAATGACTGAAATATTTGTTTAAGCACCGAATTTGCTAAACTTTATAAAATGGCGAATATGCCATTGAGTTTCAGAAATGAATAAAAATATTCGAAAGGGTCGAAGATAAGCTAGAATGTCTGTATTGACCAAAATATATTTGTGCGCCAAAGTTTTCAACGATTAAGACATCCATGACCCCTGCAATAATTAAATTTTCCTCATATCGTGTCATAAGTATATACCCAGTATAAGTCTTAATTTAGATAAAATATGATAATTGTATCGTTCCTAAAGAATGAGGAACCGAATCTATAAATGTTGGCCACATCTATTACTATTGTAAAGTTGGTTTATCGAATAATAAGACATGTCGACTATGCGGTGGAAGGTTAGTAGTGAATGTGGTGGTGATTGGTTCAGCTTATGATGCTGTTAGTATTTAAAAAAAACGCTCGTGAGTCGTAATTATCAGAACTTAGGAACCATATTAATATGGGTTATGGTTGTAGCGAATGATTGTAAAAGTCAGTTTAACCGTTTAAAATCATATGCATTGCGAGTTCAATTTTACCCTTCTTGGGTTAAATTACTAAATTGCCCTTGAAAGTCAAAATGCCATTGAACAAATTGTCTGATACTCTTCGGGTATATTTAAAATCCTGAATAAATCTGTTATACTCGAAATCTCGCATAATCATGAAATACCAAAACTTTTGAATGACCATGAGGTACAAAATCCTGAGCATCTGAATGAAGATGATTATCGAACTCTTCGATTAAGTTCATTAATTCTGAAATCAGTATAGCATGGACTAAAGTTCAGTATATTTTATTTGTAATTATTAAGATTCTTTAAGTGGTAAATTGAACCATCTGGTTTGTTCTTTGTACATGTATATTATCTCTGTTTTGAAACTAAGACTCTATCTCTGATCCAAACCATGAATCCTGTCCGTCTAAAAAAAATTATAATATACCACTATATCTGATATGAAAAATATGCTCTCTGATTTATGATACTTTGAAAATATATGGATGATTACTGTTTTTCTTATTCCGTCTGTCTACTAAACTATATGATTTGGGGTATTTATAGGATATTATTAAAGGTATGTAGGCTCAGTGCTGGTAAGTCCTTCTGAACCTAAGACATTCCTTTAGGTAAGCTCCTAGGCTCAATGGGCCTGGGGTAAGCTTTCTGTAAGCTCCTACGCCCAATGGGCATAGGGTAAGTCTTTCTGGATACTGTTCTGGAATTGTATGGTTTGAGGGTAGCCATGTAATTAAAATAAAAACTTTTCGTTCCCTTCTATAATTCTACCCTACTGAATTAATTTATCAATGTTAGGAACTCTCAGTATGTTCTGAAATGTGCTTAATGCAATACACCGAACTCTTTCTCTGAATTAACCTCCATAATCTATCTCTTCCGAATCTCTGGGCTATATGCTTATTGCCTAACAACCGTGTGATTGAAAAATAGAACAACATTGTTACCTTTAAGTGTAACAGTTTTATGAACTACAATTTATGCAGTAACGTTTTGATGCTTTTTCCTCACACTAGTTCCGATTAACCTATCACCTGCTTGTTGCATACATCACCTTTTGGTAGTTTTGTATTACTGAGCTTTTTCCAAGCTCACTTGTTTTTACCATTCTAGGATAAAGGAATCTGATCATGGATCGATGACTGGTCTCAGTTTGGGAGTTCCCTTGGCGTTGCACGTGGAGTACAGTACCTGTATATTAGTGGACATGTATATCATGTTTTATTTTTATGATTGAGTCTGTATTATGTTTTCTGTATTTCAGTTTTGTGTAAACAAATTTTTATATGGTTTTAATAGAAAATATTGTTTTGCACTTTCAAATGTATTTCTAAGAGTTTTCTTCTATTTTTACTACGGGTCGCTCTTATGACCTTAATATGACATTCTAGAATCATGTGTAATGTATAGCCGAGTCTAGGGTGTTACCTTAAAAATTGTTTCTTTTGCTTTTGCTTTTTGCTTTTCTTCTTTGTACTTTTCTCTATTTCGAACTCTTTTCGCCTTTAGATCTGAGTAAAAACACTTCAATTTTAGCTGAAGAACCTGCATTCTGCGAAACCTTGTTCTTTGTAAGTGATTTTTTTTGGGAAAAAATCGGTTTTTAATTTTGGCGTAATTGTGTTTCGGTTTTGGTTGCATTGTCATCCGTTTGGCAGCTAAGAAAAAGTGGAGGAAATGGGAAGGAAAAAAGAGCCCCCATTTTTGTTTTGTTTTAATTTTTTATTCAATTTGGTTTTAAAGGATTGAAAGAGACAACTTACTTAAGCATGGGTTACAGCGAGTGTGCATTATTAACGTTAAGCCAATACTTCTTTTTTAGCTTTCTTTTCTTTTTTAACCATTTTTTTGTCGGTCACCAAACAGGGCAGTCACCTCTCATATTACAATGAAAAGGAAATATAAGAAGAAATTTGACAACTTTTTCCTCCTTAATTTGGTGTGCTTTTGAAGCAACGGGAATTTAGAGCTTATTTTGGCTAGGGTGGCTCAATCAAGATTAAGGGGACCTGAATTTATTTTAAGCTACTCTGTTTAGTTCCTTTATTTCTGCTTTTTTCATTGGGTATTTCTTAAAGAGACAACAATGTGGGAAAGTATTAGTGTTGAGTTCGTTTGATTAGTACTTGAGTGGGGTTGAATGACACATTTCTTTCTGATTTGCTAGAGCTGGTATTGTAGCTTAAATGGAGGACCCCGAGGTACAACGTGGTGAAGATCCGGTGATAAAGCCCCTGAATTTGGATCAACAGTTCGCTGAAAGTCCGGCCGATATTGCGAGTAAGGTTGCTAAGCCTAGGAAATCTAGTGAAGAAGCAGAGACAAAAGTATCAACCCCGGCGAATTCAACTGTATCTTCCAGATCAACTGTATCTTCTTCATTGAGGTCATCCAATTCTGCTGCTGTGCTAAGAAGAAACAGCACAGGGGGAGTGTCTGAGAAGTCATCAGCCTCTGGTGCAAGACTGCAAAACAATACTAGTTCTATTGCAGGCAAGAAACCCACCACCCCGTCGGCTACTGAGTCAGTTAGGCGGTCCCTACGAGAACTCAGAAGAAGCTCACTGCCTTCACCGGCTACAAAACCCACATCCAGAGCAAACCTCTCAGAGACTAGGAAGTCAGTTCCAGTGTCTCTGGCGGGTCGAAGTTTAAGTACATCAACTGCATCTGATACAAGCTTACAAAAAACTGTGAGAAAGTCCAGTGTAAAGCCATCGTTATCAGCCTCTTTATCTTTGAAAAAGATTACTTCTTCGTCACTGGACAGTACTGCCAGTAGCACAAGTAGAAAGTCAATCTCAAAGGTTTCTTCTCCAACCGCACGATCACCTACGGTATCCAGTGGCTTAAGAGCTGGGTCTTTGTCAACATCCCTGGATAGGAGTTCTAATTTCTCTGGGCGGAAAAAAGCAGTGACCCCAGAAAGTAGAGATTCACGTTTCATTGTTCTTCCCCAGGTGGAGTCAAAAGCTGGTGATGACGTGGTAAGAATATTTGTTACATCACAGAATATCTTATGGTCTGCATCAGGATGTTAATATTTTCCACAATTTAGTCATGGTTATTATAGATATGCTTCTGGACCTACTCATTCTCTTTCTAGGATCTGATGTTAAATGGCCTCTGCATTTGCTATATGATTATGATTTATGAATAAGAACGTAAAATGTTTCAGCGGCATTGGTTTTTCTCTTAGTTTCAACCTAAACACTTGAGAGTGGATTTTGTTATACCATAAGTTTGTTTCCATTCTGGCATCCATATAAATAATCCCTGATATGTTTGAACAACCTTGTTTGCTTTATAGGATTTACTTAAAAGTGACCATTTTTAAGAATGATTCTATTAAGAAAAACTTGGCTTTGAATCAACTATGTATTGGAGATATCGATTATTTTATTTTCTGGTGATTTCCGCCTGCGTGAACACTTGATCATCGAGCTTGCTAGAAAAACCTTAGTTTTGGCCTAGACATGCATAAGATGAGCTGATTAATCCTTATTCTCGAAGTGGCATCTGCTACTAGTTTATACAATTATTAAAGTCATAGTTCTTTTCTTTTTGATTTTTTGTGTGAATTTATCTGCATAGATATACATCTGTTTCTCCTTCAATATATATCTTGTGTGTAATGTGTATATTATATTTTCTATGGCTTTTCAATGGTTCGTCATTGAATGCGGTATTTCTTCTGGGTTAATTGCTCTAGTGGGTTTTTTTTTCTCCATTGCATCATCAGAGATTGGATCTTAGAGGCCATAGAGTGCGCAGCCTTAATGCTAGTGGCTTGAACTTGACAACAAATCTAGAGGTAAACCGATTCTTTTATCAGACATATGAGTTTATCCCATTTTATTGGAAAATTTTGTTTGTTTGTTTGTTTTTCGTTTGAGGCTACCCCATAGCGGACTGTTTCCCTTTTTCCTCTTGTAAAGCACTGGTGGAACTTCCACTTAAGGTTCAATAAGAGAAAAAGCACTTAGGTTGCTAGTGTATGTATGGCTTATACATGTTTCTCCACGTTTGGGGAAATTTTCATTTTTAGGCCCAATTTGTTAGGTCTGATGTGCAAAATCCTCAATACAGAAGTATCGCTTTCTTCACATTTGTAATAACTATAAAGCATGTGTGCGTGTAATTATTTATCTAGAAATAAGTTTGAGAGACGGGGAAGAGTAAGCTTAGAAACTGAAGTGGAATCAGTCTGATTTTATTTTTCATATTGGCTGGACTATGGCATGAACTCAGAATATTACTGGAGATTTATTCTTGAATTCCATTTTATTGTTCCATTCTGCTAATTATTTTATATGGCAGTTTGTTTATCTCAGAGACAATCTCTTATCAACAGTGGAAGGAGTTGAAATATTGACACGAGTGAAGGTTTGACAATTTGGGAACTGCACATTTTTGTCTCTCGCGTGCATCAAGATATACATAAGAACTAATTTATTTTTATTTATCTCTATGAATAAATTGGTAATTGATCTTTCTAGGTTCTTGATTTGAGCTTTAATGATTTTAAAGGGCCTGGATTTGAACCTCTTGCAAATTGCAAAGCTTTACAGGTTTGCCATTCTTGCATACTTCTTTCTTGAATGCTGAGAGCAAATGTTGGTGACCTCCATGCTTCAAGGTCCTTACATATTTATTGCTTGTGCAGCAATTATATCTTGCCGGGAATCAAATCACTTCACTTGCAAGTTTACCTGAGCTACCGAACTTGGAGGTGTGCTCTGAAAGTTGCATCTATCTTCAAGATCACGTTTCAGGATTTTCATTTTATTTTTAGCTTTCTAAATATTTGTGCTTTTTCTTTGTTATTCCCTTTTCTCTCTAGTTTCTCTCTGTTGCTCAAAACAAGCTGAAGTCCCTTTCAATGGCAAGTCAACCTCGACTACAGGTTTATTCCCAATTTTGATTATTTGATTATTATTGGTTATTCTTCATATATATTTGGCACTTTATTGTGTGCCGTTAATATAATTTAGTTCATATTTTCCTGTGCAGGTTTTAGCTGCCAGCAAAAACAGAATATCAACTCTAAAGGGTTTTCCTTATCTTCCTGTCCTTGAGGTTAGTGAGTACCTGGAGTTTATAACATAAGATGGTATATATCACATCATGATGTGTTTTTTAATTGTGCTGTGGCACAGCATTTGCGTGTGGAGGAGAACCCTATACTTAAGATGTCTCATCTGGAAGCAGCTTCCATTTTGCTTGTTGGGCCTACCTTGAAGAAATTTAATGATATAGGTAGTTTTATTTTTGAATGTCTATAAGTTTACTTTAGAGTTACTCTTCGGAATTCATAAGGGACATTCTTATAGATCTTTCCCGAGATGAGCTAGCACTTGCAAAGCGTTATCCTGCACATACGGCTTTGTGCATTAGGGATGGTTGGGAGTTTTCTCGTCCAGACCATGCCGCAGGTTTGTATTTTGTGATAACTCCTTGTTTACCATTTTCTTTGCAAATTAGTGCTTATATCATAGTTTCAATAGTGTTTTGAGATTGCATGCCATTTTTAGCATAGTTAACAATTTATATAATTCATCGAGTATATTATTCTTAGTGGTTTCAGGAGGAGAAGTTTCAGTCCATTCTCTGTGCAAATAGGGAGAATATGGTTTTTAAGAAATTAATAGTACCAATATGTGTGATTCCAGCAATAGGTACACATGGCACGAGATGTACTTGTCAAAGCTTGCACTTTGAGACTTGTTGCGTCATAGTCACCAAAAGGGATAAAGACAAAATTGTAGTTAAACCTTGAAATTTTTATGTTCTCTTAACTTTTGCCCCTTAATATATCTTAGGCCATAAATTTTTATATTTTTCAAAAATATTTAAATTTGAATATTTTTATAGATAGTAAAAATTTTGTTTTGCGCCCCCACTGCCCCCCACCGTATAAAATTCCTGGTTTCACCCATGGCTTTTAATGTATGATTTTGTCAGCAGATTCAACATTTCTCTTCCTTTTTGAGTAATGGAAGGATCATTTTCCTCCTGGTTATCAGCTTAAAGAAGCCTCCATTGACAAACCTTTTGAGGAGGATGCTTGTCGCTGTCGCATTGTCTTTGTTCAAGAGAGCACATTGATCACTGATTCAGATATAATCTTAAAGTATCAATGGTTTCTGGGGTAGAGAACTCTTTCAAATTTCACTGCTATTCCTGATGCCAATGGCGAGGTAACGATTAGGATAAATTATTACTTCTGCTGTAAACATATTTGGTTGATTAATACTTCTATTCTATGCTTTGTAATGTCATTTTTTCTTTATTATTATTTTTATAGGCTAAATATGGTATCATGTGATTGTCTAGGTTTACTGGCCGAAGCATGAAGACATAAATAAAATATTGTGAGTTATCCGAGAGAAATTTCAGCCTTTGTAAATAATGTAGTAATTATCCTACTTAAAGTTTATCTCCCTAATAGATTAGATTTTATCCTTAGTAGGACTCCTTATTGTAGTTAGAGTCTATCAACTTAGTAGATTAGAACTAAAAGTTATCTTGAGAAGGTCTTCTTAATGTACTAAAAGACCTAGAGCCTATATAAGTGTGTATCGAGAGATGTAATTTTGATTGAGCAATAACAAAATACAGAATATAAAATTCTGTTTCTTCCTGTTCTGTCAACTTACAGAATGTACTCCAGTTTTAGGGGAAACCGAATATCCTCCAATTTTTGCTATATCATCTCCAGTTGCACGAGGTATATACTATGTCATTTGATTATTGAGTTTTCCTTAATTTGCTTCTTTGTTTTGTAATATGCCTTAGTGCATGAGCATGCACAGAGCAGAATCTGTCTGCATTTCTATAGACTTGTATGCACCTGCATACTGTCAGTTCATTTCACTTTGTACAAATGTCTTATTTCTCCACTTTTAAAGCTTGCTTCTCTGCCTTGTGAAGGGAATGGAATTCCAAAGGTTATAAACCTTGAAGTACATGGTGAACTGGTCGAAGGTAATGTAATCAAGGGTCACGCTAAGGTTGCATGGTGTGGTGGGACTCCTGGGAAGGGTGTTGCTAGGTAAGAATGCTTCTTAAAGTCATTTTAGGACTTGCCCATTACTGATACGTGTATATGCTTGTAGATTTCTTTTAAATAAAACCTTATGGATAACTTGTTTGTTTTCCATATTTTCAGCTGGTTAAGGAGAAGATGGAACAGCAGCCCGGTGGTAATTGCTGGAGCAGAGGATGAAGAGTATCAGTTGACCATAGATGATATTGACTCCAGTTTGGTCTTTATGTACACGCCAGTAACAGAAGAAGGTGCCAAAGGGGAGCCACAGTATAAGTATACTGATTTTGTAAAAGCAGGTATCTGGGAAAAATTTATGTATATCTCAGCTTTGATATAACTTGATTTTGTCCTTTGAATTTATGTATATCCCAGTTGCATGTGATTTCTATAGCAGTTGTTTGCATTTCTATTAACTGGTTCAAATCGTTGCATGCATGTAAGCTGCTAATTATTCCTTGTTATGCCCATGCTTCAAAAGATATAGATGTCTCTTTGAAGTCTTGGCATCTTCGTGAGTGTAACTAGGTTTGCACTTTCTGTTGAGTCTGTTTCTCTTTCTGTTCATTTTACACTTCAAGGAAGGTATTCTAAAATGAGAACTTAATTATTTAGATGTTATGGGAGATTATGCCTTGCAGTTCATCTTCTTATGTGTTTTCTGTTTCGAATTCCAATTTTAAATGACTGAAATATATTGGCAGCTCCTCCATCCGTCAATAGTGTCCGGATTATTGGAGATGCTGTAGAAGGGAATGCAATCAGAGGAGTTGGCAATTACTTTGGAGGAAGAGAGGGTCCCAGCAAATTTGAGTGGCTACGTGAGAACAAGGAGACTGGGTTAGTACACTTTTAAAATGAGTATACAGCGTTCTTGTTCACTTGACTCCCCGCTTTCGTATGTTTATGCATATACATTCTGCTGAATGGAGATACCTTCTTAATCACTCCTTAATTATGTTGAGTGGATTTTTTTCCATTAAAATGCATCTAAAGATTTCATCCCAACATGGTTTTCACACAGTTTTCTTGCATTACCTTACTTTAGTTTAGTTCTTCACACATCCTTTTACTGGAATTTCTTGTCAGAGACTTTCTGATAGTGACAAGTGGTACATCTTGTAGAAAAGAGAGTTTGAATACTCTTCTTGTTATATTTCGATACAAGAGAAGAAGTCTATTTATAGACTTTTACAGAGGAGTTTTACACAGAGTAGTTAACCTATTAGGATTGAACTTTTATCCTTTACAATGATAGAGTTAGATTATAACTAAACTACATAGTTATGATAGAGTTAGATTATAACTAAACTACATAGTTATGATAGAGTTAGATTACCTATCATACACGTATTAACTCACACTCCCCCTCAAACTGGCGTGTATATGTTGTGTACACCCAGTTTGGATGAAAACTCATCAAAATTTGCCCTAGGAAGTGCTTTGGTGAAGATATCAGCAAGTTGATTCTTGGTTGGAATATAATGAAGCTTTATTACTCCATTATTGACCTTCTCATAGATAAAGTGCCTATCTATTTCAATATGTTTAGTCCGGTCATCTTTGCTTTGGATTCTTGGCAATGCTCATTGCTGATTGACTATCACTGTAAACCTCAAATTCTAACTTTCCATCCAACTCTAACTCAGTGAGGAGTTTTTTAATCCACATTCCCTCACATATTCCAAGAGCCATAGCTCAATTTCGTCTGTATTTGCTTCTAGATACAACACCGCTTTTTACTTCTCCAAGTGACCAGATTTCCCCACACAAACGTACAATAGCCACTCACGGACCTTCTATCTGTTAGTTCTCCCGCCTTGACTTGCGTCTGTGTAGACTTTTATAGTTCTGTCGGATGTTTTAGAAAATAAGTCCGGACCACGGTGTAAACTTCGGTACCTCGGGATCCTATCGATTTTGCCTCCATGTGCTCTTCTCGAGGACTACTCATGTGTTGACTCACTATACTCACCGAGTATGCAATGTCGTCCGGTGAGTGAGAGGTAGATTAGTTTTCCCACCAGCCTTTGGTAGGACTCTTTATTCTTTGGATTCCCATTCCATCTTTCTTGAATTTCAAACCTGGTTCCATTGGAGATTCTGCTGGTCTACACCCGAGCATTCCAGTTTACGTAAGTAGATCTAGAATGTATTTCCTTTGGTTGATAACTAACCCTTCTTTTGATCTTGCAACTTCCATTCCCAAGAAGTACCTAAGGCTTCCTAAGTCCTTAGTTTGAACTCCTTTGCTAGAACAGTTTTCAGCTTCTCTATCTCTTCTATGTCATCACAAGTAATAATGATATCATCAACATAGACAATTAGGAGAGTTATCTTACCATCCTGGTGTAGCTTTTCTAAATAATGTATGGTCCGCTTGACTTTGCTTGAAATCATTCTCAACCATAGCTCTAGCAAACTGTCAAACCATGCTCTAGGGGATTGCTTCAAGCCGTACAATGATCTATTCAGTTTGCACACTTTGTCTTTGTTGTGGTCTTCTCTTCTAAACCAGGTGGAACCTGCATGTACACTTCCTCCTCAAGTCTACCATTTAGAAATGCGTTTTTGATGTCCAACCGATGCACTTCCAATCCTTGTTAATCGACATCGAAAGCAATATCCTCGATGGTGTTTAACTTTGCTACTGGTGCAAAAGTTTCTTGATAGTCTACACCATATGATTGAGTAAACCCTTTAGCCACCAACCTTGCCTTGTATCTCTCAACACTCCCATCCGAATGGTACTTATTTGTAAAGACCCATTTACACCCTACAACCTTTTTTTCCTTCGGAAGATCTGTCATGCTCCGGTATTGTTCTTTTGTAATGCCTCAATTTCCTCTTCAATCGCTTTCCTCCATTCTCGGATTGTTAAAGGCCTCTTCCCTTTGTCTTGGGAATTCTTATCTTTGTCAATGTTGCATTTGTAAAAGCTTTGAATCCAGGCATTAATTTCCCATAGGCAATAAACTGTTAATAGGATGAGCAGTACATTTCCTTACCCCTTTCTAATAGCAATAGGAAACTCATCTAAGTTAACAGTAGTAGAATCTTGTGGAATAACATTACCTCCTGTCTCCAAAGCATCGGGACTCAAAGCTAGTTCTTGGCAAGTGTTAGGTGACTAACCGCCTCGGTCAAGTTTCTTTTTCTTCTTGTATAGACACCGAGTTGTCTTTTCGGTGGTTGTGGAGAGTTAGGTGATGTATGTGGTATAGTTTTAATCACCTTTGGAGGAGGTGTTGTATAAGGGCTGGTAGTTTTAGACTGTGGAGAAGGTGTGTGTCTGAGATTAAGATTAGTACTCACAATTTCATCAAGTAGGCTCGGAAGAAGTATTTTGTAGAGCAGTGGTACTTACATCAAGAATAGGCAAGGAAATAATGGGCTGTGGATCATGCAAGGGCTGAGATTCCTTGTATTTCTCCCCCTGAATTTCAGTTCCTGCAAAGTAAGGTTTATTTTCAAAGAAAGTAACATCAAAAGAGATATAGGTTTTCTTGGTAATGGGGCAAGAACACTTGTAACCCTTCCGACTCGATGAATACCCTATAAACACACAACGTAGAGCCCTAGGATCAAGTTTACTCCTATTATTGCGATGCACGTGAACAAAAGATGTGCATCCAAAAACTCGAAGAGGAAGAACAGAGGATAATGGTTTGAAATGTGGAAATTTTTGGAAAAGAGTTTGAGTGGGTACTTTGAATCCTAGTGTCTTGCTTGGCATCCTATTGATTAGGTAGGTGGCAGTAAGAAGAGCTTCCCCCCATAGATAATTAGGTGCATTGGCAGAAAATAATAGGGACCTAGTCACCTCTAGTAAATGTCTATTTTTCCTTTCGCCACTCCATTTTTTGTTGAGGGGTGTTGACACAAGAAGTAAGATGAAAGATGCCTTTTCTGAAAAAAAATACCCAAGAGATTTGCTATGATATTCACTCTCATTATCACTCCTCACTATTTTAATTTGTTTCTCGAATTGAGTTTTGACCATGTGATAAAAACTTTTAAAAATTCTCTCAACTTCAGATTTTTTTTTCATCAAAAAGGTCCAAGTTGTTCTAGAAAAATCATCAATAAACGACACAAACCATCTAGAACCAGAGATGTTTTTTTTTACTTTAGAAGGGCCCCAAATGTCACTTTGTGTATGATAGAAAATGGTGAAGTAGGTTTATAGTGAGAAGGAACATATGGTTTTCTCGTATGTTTAGCCATTTGACATACTTCACAAGTAAAAGAAGAGGGATTTTTATTAATGAAGAAATTAGGAAACAACTTTGCAAGGTAGTAGAAACTTGGATGTCCTAATCAAGATGCAAAAGCATAATATCATTCAAGGGAAACTGCTAGAAAAAAAGCGATGTTCTAAAGCAATTGGAAATAGAAGGATTGAGATAGGGTAGGCCATCAAGGATATATAAGCCGTTATACGTGACCCTAGCACCGCCAATCACCGTCTTGAGCCCCGTGCTCGAAAAAACACAACCATCAACCCCAAAGTTAACCTCACATTTAATATCCCGAACCAATTTGCTAACAGATAATAAATTGCATGTGAGTTTGGGAACATAAAGAACATCGACAATATGATCTTGCTACTCAATCGAACAAAACCACTCCCTTTTTTTTGTTGTAAAGGGAACCATCGGCTATCTTTATGGAGGAAGGAGACTTGTGGTTACTATAATTGTTGAAGAGTGTAGGATTTCTGTCATATGATCAGAGGCACAGAATCGACTATCCAATTAAATGCACTAGTTGTTGCTAAGCAAGAAATACTACCTTGATGAGTTGTTAAGGCATTAGGAACAGGTTTAGATGATAGGTGAGTAAAAATCTGTTGGAGTTCCTCGATCATTTTTTCTACTAAAGTCTGCTGGAGGAATTTTGTAAGATGCAAGATGGGCTTCTTTCTCGAGTCCGGATTTAGGAGGCTTCGGTCTCTTTGGTTTTCCATGCAGACCTCCAACATTGGTCCATCACATGCCTGACCTTTTTTGCAAAGTGGTCACACCAAGGTCTCCCCCTCCTTTGTTTACTCCCCGAGTTGGCGTTTGTAAGAAGAGCGAAGCTTACATTTGCCGGATCTTTGGCACCATTAGGGAAAGTCCGCTTTCTTCCCTTCGGATTTCTGAAAAGGCTTCTCGAACCCGGTGGTAGTGGTTTAGTGGCTAAAATCCCTTTCTTTGGCTCCATCAAATTCTCCATTCGATCCGAGAGAAACTGGAACACCCTCCTCTCGATTTTTGAGCTTATTGTAGAAGCTAATGTCATCAGGACACTTCCATTCATTAGCTTCATACAGATCTATTTGCTGCCCGACATTTGGTTAGGACTCCAAAATATTGTGCCTTTGTTACCTCCCCTTGTCCGAGATCTTTGATCTTATTCTCAACTCCAAAGAGTTACGGTGTGTTGTCAACGCTAGAATAAGTATCTCGGCAGCATTCCAAATTTCTGCTGCAGTTTGATAAAGCATGAAATTTTCTCCAATTTCAGGAACCATGGAATTAATTAACCACGACATTATCATGGTGTTTTCACTCAACCAATTAGAGTAGGCTGGGTCAAACTCATCTGGAACAGGAGTTGAGTCTGAGAGATAGGAAGCTTTCCTTCTTCCTGTAATGTACACACCAGACCGATTGAGACCAAGGAAGGTAGTTGTTTCCATTTAGTTTATAGGATGTAATGGGAGAAAGAGAAGCATCCGAGAGTTGGAAATCAGATGAACGAGGGCTGTTTTGAGAGCTAATTTCTGATGTAGCAGGATCAGAATTAGTCATGGAGAGATGTAGATCTGATCGAAAAAAAAGGGAAAGAAAAAAAAAATGTTTTGAGGGGATAGTATCGACCTAACTTGATACCATGTAGAAAAGAGAGTTTGAATACTCTTCTTGTTATATTTCGATACAAGAGAAGAAGTCTATTTATAGACTTTTACAGAGGAGTTTTACACAGAGTAGTTAACCTATTAGGATTGAACTTTTATCCTTTACAATGATAGAGTTAGATTATAACTAAACTACATAGTTATGATAGAGTTAGATTATAACTAAACTACATAGTTATGATAGAGTTAGATTACCTATCATACACGTATTAACTCACACATCTGAGTATACCTTGACCAAAGAAGATGTTGGGCGACGCTTGGCTTTCATATATATATACCTATAAATTTTGAAGGTATATCCAATTCACCCTTGTTTGAAGTTTTACAGGCTTTCTTACCATTGAGCAAGTTGTAACTCGTATGGTAATGTGGTAATATTCACTTTCTTTTCAGGACAGGAAGGGGAATCCGTGTCAAAAGTCTCTGGTACTGTGAGGCAAGGTATGCTCATTTATGTTTATATTATCAAGGTTATGTATGTTTCAAGGGGACTCTATTTTAAGAGGTTGCTCTTAGTTTTCTTTTATAGTGAATTCTTATCCTATTTATTCTGCATAATGCATGAAAAAATAAGAGTCCAGTGCAATATGTTGCTGACTTCTTTATCATCATTATTGTAAAATACAGTTGTAGTGCTTACACCTTTCTAATATTTTAAGAATGTTCACTAGTCCATGACATCGTCCTTGTTGAATGTTAAGCCAAATAAATTCTCCCTTTAATTTGTATGGTGAGGTATTGTCAGCTGCTTATACTGATTGCAAGCTATTGTTTATGTTCCCAGTTTGCTGATCATTTATGCTTTGTTATTTTATGCATATGACATTACCATCTTGGAGTGAGAAATATCCTATATGATATAAAGATATCAGTCTTATTTAACATTTATCATCCTTACAGGTGAAAAAACTGTTATGAATTTCCTTTGTTTTGTGATCTATTTTTTGAATTTCCAGCTCCACCAAAAGTGACAAATGTTAAGATAATTGGTGATTTGAGGGAGAACAGTAAGATTACTGTGACTGGTACTGTCACGGGAGGTACTGAAGGTTCAAGTAGAGTACAATGGTTTAAAACAAATTCTTTAGTATTCAATGGCGAGAGTGAGCTTGAAGCAATGAGCACGTCCAAGGTTGCCAAGGTTGGTGGTGGTTAAAACATTTGCACATGTAGTCTCTCATCCTCTCGCATTTATACTTGATGCAAACTGAGTTGAGTTTGACCTTCATTTAGGCATTCCGCATACCTCTAGGAGCAGTTGACTGTTATATCACTGCAAAATATACTCCGATGACTCCTGATGGTGAATCTGGTGAACCAGTTTATGTTATATCAGAAAGAGCAGTAGAGAGTAAGTATTTTCGTTTCCTTCCTGTTTATGTGCTTATCATGTTGGATTTTAGTGAAAAGAGGATAATACATGGGTAATTATTCCATACACATGCGGTGGAAATAAAAAGTTCCCACAAGCACCTTAGTTTTAGGGTTAAATGTTAGAGGTTAGGGTTTAGGTTTAGTGGTTTAGAATTGATGGGTCGTGGTTAGAATTTAGGGTTTATGGTTTATAGGTTAAAACCTAAATTTCTAACCATAT
>JAGYYJ010000465.1:0-90513 GCA_019671005.1 Hibiscus mutabilis
TATACAATTGAACCAACATTTCCAAGGTAAAATCCATCCGCACTAGCAAGAAATGAGCAGACTTGGTCAAACGATCCACAATAACCCAAATGACATCATGCTTCATTTGGGTCATTGGTAACCCGTTGACAAAATCCATGGTAATCCGATCCCACTTCTATTGTGGAATTTGAATAGGTGAAGCAAACCTGATGGAACCTCGATGTTTCGCTTTCACTTGCTAACAAGCTAAGCACCTTGTCGAATTCAAAGACATCTCTTTTCATACTTGGCCACCAATAAAAAGGACGAAGATCTTGATACATTTTGTTGCTCCCCGGATGTACCGTGAAAGGACTACAGTGTGCCTCTCTTAATATGCGGTCTCTCAAATCTTCCAAGGCCGGAACACACATCTGCCCCTTGAAGTACAAGTACCCACCATCTCGTACCTCAAAGTCTCAAGCTTCACCTCTCTGAACCGCTTCAATCTGTGCTACTAGATCTTCATCCAAAGCCTGAGTCCTCTTTATCTCTTGTACCAACGTAGGTTCAATCCAAAGTTCGGCTAAAAGACCCCCATCTTCGGTCATTCTCAAAAGGGCAAACATAGCTTTCAAGTCCGACATAGATTTCCTACTTAGGGCATCAGCCACAACATTCGCCTTACTGGGGTGGTACTCTATGATGCAATCATAGTCTTTCAACAACTCAATCCACCGTCGTTGCCTCAAATTTAACTCTTTTTGTGTAAGCAGGTACTTCAAGCTCTTATGATCCGTATAAATATAACACTTCTCCCCATAGAGATAGTGCCTCCAAATCTTTAATGCAAAGATGACTGCAGCGAGCTCCAAATCATGGGTAAGGTAATTCTGTTCGTGCGGCTTAAACTGTCTCGAAGCATAAGCAACCACCTTACCCTTTTGCATAAGGACACAACCAAGCCCATTCAAAGACGCGTCACTAAACACAACATACTCTTTTCTGGGCTCGGGTTGGGTTAAAACCGGAGCTTCTGTGAGATAAGCTTTTAGTCGCTCAAAACTTTGTTGTCTTTCCTCATTCCATTCAAAGGGGACACCTTTTTGCAACAGCTTGGTCAATGGTGTAGCGATAACAGAGAAACATTTAACAAACCGCCTATAATACCCGGTAAGTCTCAGGAAATTACGGACTTTCGAAACATTTCAAGGAGCTCTTCACTCCACTACAGCCTGGATCTTCTGAGGGTCCACGCGGATCTCGTCCGCAGCAACAATGTGACTAAGAAATGCCACTTTCGAAAGCCAAAATTCACACTTATTAAACTTGGAAAAAAGACGTCTATCTCGGAGAGTCTGCAGAACTACCCGCAGATGGTAGTCGTATTCTTTTTCTAAGTACAAATACACCAAAATGTCATCAATCAAAACCACAACAAACTGATCTAGGTATGGTTGGAAGATCCGATTCATTAGGTCCATGAAAGCTGCAGGTGCGTGTCCATATCGCGTTCTAAAAGCGGTTTTCTGGACATTTTCATCCACCACTTTCAACTAGTAGTACCCTGACCTCAATTCTATCTTAGAAAACACACGAGCACCTCTCAACGGGTTGAACAAATTATCAATCCTCGGAAGGGGATAACGATTCTTTATCGTCACCTTATTAAGATGTCGATAATCGATACACATCTTCATAGACTCATCATTCTTTTTGACGAACAAGACCGGTGCTCCCTAAGGTGAGACACTCGGTCGGATAAAACTCCTCCCTAGCAACTCTTGAATTTACTTCTTTAACTCTTTCATTTTCGCGGGTGCCATCCGATACGGTGCGATGGACACTGGTGCTGTACCCGATATCACATCAATTTGAAACTCTAACTCACGGTCAGGTGGTAACCCAGGTAACTCCTCCGGAAACACATCGATGAACTCATTAACTGTCCGAAGATTTTCAAGCATTAGACCCTCAACCCTTACATCCACTACTTGGGCTAAAAAGGTTTCACAACCTTGTTGCAACAACCTCTGAGCTGCCAAAGCCAATACCACACTAGATGGACACGGATTTCTCTTACCTCGCACAATCAACTTAGAACCATCCACAACACGAAGCTTCAAACTCTTTGCTCTACATCCCAGACTAGCATCATGCTAAAAAATCCAATCCATCCCCAAGATGGCATCGAATTCTTGAAACGACAAAACCATTAAATCCGGTGGAAACAAGGACCCCTGAACCTCGATCAGGCATCTTCGATACATCTTATCCACCAACACATCATAACCCAAGGGACTAGTCACACGGACTCCTACTTCAAGACTCTCGGCAAGAATACCCCACTGTTGGGATATCCCACTACGAATGTAGGAGTGGGTAGACCCCGAATCCACAAGAACAACAATAGAAACTGAGAATAAGGTGAACGTACCTGAGATAACATCTGTGGCTGTGCAATCTTACTGAGCCCTGACTGCATACTGCCTAACTGATGCTCTCGCAGTAAATTAGAAGGTGCCTCTCAATACATGTCTTGCTTCTCCCCGAGCAAGACCTCGACCCCTATGGGTCAGATATGAAGTCCTTTGAACCTAGTCTAAAGAGGCCACAACAACTACTGGACAATCATTCACAAAGTGATCCGGTGATCCACACTAGTAACAGACTCTTACTGCTCCCCAACATTCGCCTCTGTGTTTGCGTCCACATTGATTGGAAACTGGTGCGCACACACTCATTTGTGAACCCTCTAGGCTCATCATGAATGAAGAAGATGATGGTCTTCTACGACCAGCTGACTCGGACCTTCGGTCTGACCTTGAACTCTGATTCGACGCTCCTCTATTGTGGTTCCATCGATTTCTACTTCTCCCCGAAAAAGCCTGCGAGTTATTGTTAGAGGGGTTCTAGGTCCTCCCACCCGAACTCTCTTTCCCACTGGACGGGCCATAAGTTAAGCCTTGCACTTGCTCAAGAGACTTAGCACTCGAAGTCAACTCTGAGAACACCTTCGGTGGTGCCGCAGTTAGGTAAGTCTGGATTTCCTTCCTCAAGCCCTTCAAGAACCTCTTATACCTCATATTTTCGGTGACAACTAATTCAGGAGCATACCTACTGAACTGGAGAAACTCTTGCTCATATTCGAACACTGACTGGTTTTCTTGCACAAGATGATTGAACCGATCTCTTAAGGTATTGATGTGGGCTTCGCCTACATACTTCTTCTCGAACCCCTCGAGAAAATCATCCTAAGATGGTCGACTGGGGTGCCACCCAAGCTCTACTGTTTCCCACCATTCTCTAGCATTGCCCTTCAACAGGGACAAGACATATGACAGCTTGTCTTCTGAACTCAACCACATCTGCCTCATAATCCAGCGTGTATTTTGCAACCAATGCTCTGGCTGTACCGAGTTATCTCGCCCCGATCCATGAAAATTCGTAGCACCTTACCTCCTTACCTTTTCAACAGGTGCCTCACGAGGGGTAGTAGATGCCCTCGGTATAGCCCTCACAATCCGGTGCAACGCCCGGTTCAGATGTGAGAAATAGTTGACTCCCCGATCAACTGTGTCCTCTGACATATCCTTTGTGTTAGGCACATATTCCTCATCGTAACTTCCTTCTCTTGAGCCCAAACTTTCTTCATTGATTATTGTCCTCCTTGGCATGATTCTATTCTGCACAACAACAAACAAGGTCACACCATCGAATTTCAGCTTTAAAACAAGTATGACTTCGACTCATGGGCATGTATTCGCTAGACACCTATACACTCCTCTAGACTCCCCCGGGGACGTCCTAGAACCGACTAAACCTAAGATCTGATATTACTAAATGTAACACCCTTGACCCGGATGTCACATTTGGGCCATAAGCCCAAAATCCATAGCGTTAAAAATTTTCTTTTTTCAAGCCCAATGAAAACATAAGTCCATACATTAAAAAAACATAGTTAAATCCAGATGTTTAAAATGGAATTCACATAGCTCCATTTACAAATATTTAAAGCATTTGACTTGACCGAATAATACAAAATAAGAGTTACAAATACACATATAGGGTCCTACGAAATACATAGCCCATTACATCTAGTATTTGTATTCAGCCGCTAGAGTCAGTGCTGAAATCTAACCTTGATGGTGCTCTTTCAAGCCTTACGGTAACCTATTAACCTGCGAACGGAAACAACGATTCCGAGCGCTGAGCTAACAAGCTCAGTGGATACACTGCCACTCAACCGTGCTTCATGTAATTCATAAATAAAGCAATGTAACAGGAATGATATCATGGCAACATAGCAATGGCTCTACTGTAGCCGCCTAAACACATGGCATTATGAATGTATGAATACGTACACAGCTCATACTAGAACCTCATACGTTTACCTAGTATCACACAGATAACACCAACTACAATTAAGTGAGGCCCGCGTCAACAAAGCATCAGAATCCTGCACTTGAGTGAGGCTCGCGTCTACATAGCATCGGGATCCTACACTGCGAGTAAGGTCCGCGTCCACATAGCATCAGAATCCAACATCTATGCTCGGAATCTCTCATCAAGCATCTTCGAATGAGGCCCGCATCCACATAGCATCGGGATCCAACATTCGGGAAGTCTTTAAGGTGTTGCAACACACTTAGGGTATCCAATCCCAACAACAAGGGATGACTCGATTACCTAAGCGTCCCTCAGCACACAACAAAGACCCTAACTACCACACAACCTCGATCGATTCACCTAGGATCCTTATGGGTTACTACCTCACACGGTTTACCCAATATTTACCAAGTCGTTTTTCGATTATTTCTCATTCGGGGATTAAAATCTCTATTTCTCAGTTTTAGCATTCATTTTACACCTTAAGAGACCTCTATGGCCCTTTGACTCGAATTATAGAACCCCCAAATGAATTTCTTGGGCAGAATGCCCAGCGAGTATCGATACTCCTATGTGGGTATGCATACTCCCCTATACGTACCGATACTTAGCTATGAGTACCGATACTCGTTTTAGGTTCAAAATATTTGAACCCTTAAGCCGTACCGGTACGCCTCATCGCCTACGGATACCCCTTATCGGTACTAGTATCGTCTCGTACCAATCCACATACGTACCAGAACACCTACCCACGAGTACCGATATGCGAAGCCTCTCACAGGCAATGTAACAGTGCGTATCGATACACCCATTGTGTACCGGTACGCGGTAGTGTTACTGGAATTCACACCCCGCAATGGGTACTGATACAAGGGGAGGTGTACCGGTACTCCCCTCACAGCTCTTCTTCCTATTTCACTAATGTGTATCGATACTCTAAGACCAGTACCGGTACGCGAGTCCAATTTCTAAACTATGGGTGCGAGTTTCACCTAGAAACCCTGTTTAACCCCCATGGTTAAACCCCAAGCCTTTATTACAAGTTATGGTGATAACATTAGGTGGATTTCTACCGATTTTAGGCCAATTTAACAACAACTCTATGATTTGCCATTAACAACCACTCAAACTACTCTTAGGCCAAAAACACCAAATCATGCTTCAAAGTTTAACTTTATGATTTCCAGGAAACTATGAGAGTTAGTAGTGTACTAACCTTAGCTTAGTTGATACCACAAGACCTTCCTCCAAAGCTTCAAGCTTTCATCCCTTCTTGAGCCTTGTATGAGCTCCCAACCTCTTTCACTACATGAGGTGAATACAAAACGTATTACAACGTTGCTGGAAGATGAAAGGGGCCAAAAACATAAACTAAACCAAAGATTAGAGCTTCCAAACTCTAATCCCGTCCAACCCACTCAAACCTCCAACAACCCTTTCTTCCACTAAACTATACAAAGCTTACCTTGAAATATAGATCATTGAAAGCTGGTAACACTTCCCTCAAAGAGCTAAACGTGATTCACAACACAAACACTCAAAATCCTTCCTTTGATAGGGGTATTTTGGGTGAGAGATGAGATGGAAAAAGGAAGATAAGGTATAAAGGCTGGGTGATATCACCACTCTGCATAATGCAGAGAAAATAAGCCTTTTCCCTCCCCATTCTTCAAAATTGGCATTTACCACACTACCCTTCTACCTCCCATCTCAACCCAAACCAAAAACCACATGAGCCCAACACACAAGCTGGCCTAAAAGGCTCCTAAAAGCCCAAGAACACGGTCCAATTACAAGGCCTATGCCTCGATCAAACCTGACCCTCAGATTTCCAAAATTCGGGTCGTTACACTCAGGTTTAGAGTTTGAAACTTCACTAGCTTATTGGATGAAATTGTGATACTTTAGGGATAATGGAAGAACATAATTTCATCTTTTGGAGTTCAACAGGAGTTGAAGCGCTTTCCAACTCTCCAAGCTAAAATTACAGCAGCTGCAAATGAAGCATTGGAGAGGTTTCGTGAAGAGAGTAAGAAAACAACTTTACGGATGGTGGACATGGAGTCATCATACTTGACCGTGGATTTCTTCTGAAAAATCCCCCAAGAAGTGGAGAAAGGTGGAAACCCAACTTCCTCATCTGCAGATAGTTATGCTGAAAGTCACTTCGGCAGAATATGATCAAATGTTTACTCTTATATAGGGATGGTGTCTGATACACTTCGAAATACCATTCCTAAGGCAGTGGTTTATTTCCAAGTTAGGGAGGCCAAGCAGTCATTACTTGGCCGCTTCTATATACAACTGGGCAAAAAGGAGGTACCAAAAACCTTTACTCCTACATTCTCTCCCATGTGCACATACATTCATTTCACACATCCATATGACACCCACTCAGTAATTTGATTGTGAACGGATTTCATTCGGACTGTTTCGACGCATAGTGAGAGTTCTTTACTGGCTTGTTTTCATCATTTTCTTGTAGGGAAAGCAGGTGGCTCGGTTATTGGATGAAGACCCTGCATTGATGGAAATGAGGCAACAAGGTGTCAAGAGGCTTGAGTTATACAAATATGCAAATTCAGTTGCATGTGCCTGATGAAACCACCCGACTGCCTGCTAAGAGTGTGCATCACCCCTAAAGAACAAGGGATACTGAAGGTGTAAGTTGTTTAATTTTCAACTTTTTTGTTGCATTTTCTTGTGCAGCTTCTGTTCCAACCAGTTAAACTAACAATTTTCTAGAACACTGGTCTATGCTTTTATTGTTTTCCAAAAGTATGGTGTTCGAGATCGAAAGGAAAAAAAATAATATAACAACCGTCATGGAATGGAACTCGAGCAATGGAAGTATTCAATCCTATCTTGAGTAAAGCTTATCAAATATGATTTGGATACATGTAGGAAGAGTTTTGGCCTCCCTTATAGAATTATTATTCAAATAAAGTAAAACCTCCTAAACTGTTGTGGCATTTAAGCTCAAGCTGCTAATTTTAAAGAATCACCCTTCTTATCAAGCTCCTCTAAGGCCACCCACAGCTTCAGATCCTCGTAATCCTTTACGAGCATAGTAGGATTTGCCTCCAGAAGTACATTTTCAGGATTTCTGGTTGTCAATCCCACAACAGGCACCCCAGCTGCAACTCCTGCTTTTATTCCTGATGCAGAGTCCTGGACAATGAAAAGAATAGAGCAAGTTTTCAAACTCGAGTTTGTATTTGCTATCTTTTGATACCAGAAATCATGGTTGGGAGGCATACCTCACATATAAATGTGTGATCCTTCGACACCTTCAGTAGTTCAAGTGCCTTCAAGTAAGGGTCAGGGTAAGGTTTGGCACGCTCGCACTCGCTTCCTACAATAACAACATCAAAGAAATCTTTGAGGCCGAGTCTTGAGATCATGAGTTCCGCATTCAGTCTTGGAGCATTAGTAACAGCAGCTCTCTTCAACCCGTGATCTTCAATCCATTTCGTTAGCTTATATAAGCCCTTTAAAGGCGGTAAGTTTTCGAAGGCCAACCTGTTTATCCATACAAAGTATTAGCACTAGAAACACTACGCGGCAAACCGGAGAACTTGAATACGATCACAGAAGAAACAAATGTTCTTTTACCTCCGAAACATAGCTTCCTTATCAACCAAGAACTTTTCGCCCCTCGGTATATCATCAGGGAAGAGAGTAGCAGCAATATCGCTATTGTGCCTCCCAGCAATATTTTTGATAAAGAATTCTTCATCAATCGGAACTCCACCATTGAAACCAATCTGTTAAACACATCAGCAATTATTATGGGCCAATTTAACATTACTTTTGAAAAGCTATAAAAATGGATGGTATAGAAGAAGATAATCGGGTAATTTTGTTCAAAAATTCTTTTGAAAAAAATTAAAAGCACAATGTTAGAAAATGCTCATAACATTTAATTGAATAATTATTTTGGTCCTATTTTTTGAACCAATTTAAAAACGGCCTAATCAACCTGTTAGTCAATGTCTATATGAGGCTGTCATGTTATGTAAGTTTGTCGCATCATATGTTATGAGTTAAATTTATTAAAAAAATAACTATCAAAATGACTATTTAATCAAAGGTTAAAAATATTTTCTAATGTTATATCAAAACTCAAACCAAGTTGAAAATCTATTTGGGCTGTTCTAAGTTATTTTGGCCCAAATCACTTTTTGATAAATTTTTTTTGAAAAGCATTAAAAAAAGTGGGTCTATAACTACTCCAAACAATTGATTGAGCTTGAAAGGAAATTGAAATCGATAATTTGAAGAAAAAAAATGAACTTGTTAAAAGTAAAAAATAATTAAATAAAAACCTCAAGGAGCATTTCACGAAAGGCATGGTGATGGATAGGATCGGAGTCGCACAAGGTTCCATCAACATCAAACAAAACTGCTTCCAAAGGAGCAAGATCGGGAATAGATTTATTGCTGCATTTCAAAAAGTGATAAAATCAATACAACCCGGCTGGAAATGTATGTAATACCGCGAAAAAGAACGATTGTATTAAAACATAAAGATTTGAAATGATCGGAGTAGCAGAACATATAATCAAATAAAAAAGAACGATCATCTTAAGCACATAATTCACGAGTCTACATCGGATCAATGTTAACACGAAAAAACCGAAAGCAACCCATCTCAAATCCAATACACATATATGTGAATATCGAATTAAAGGAAGAAGAAAGAAGGAAATAAGATTTGCAAACCTTTTGACAGAATTCTGGCCAGCAGTCATTGTGATTGGGGGAAAATATGGTTTGAAAACAATGGGGGTTTGAGGTGCAGAGGAATATAAAGACGGAAATTTAAGAGAAGGAATGTACCAAAGAATCCAGAAACGGCAAAAGGGAATAATATAAGCGATTGGGAAGGGGTCGGGCTTCTATTAAGGGGAGACAGCACCAAGTTCGGGTTTTCACTTTTAGTTTGGAATGTCACATTGGGCAATTGAGCACCATATAACTTTCCTGGAAATTTGGGGTTCGTCAAAATCAAACCAACCAGCAGACCACTTGCCTGCCACACATCAATATTTTATATTTTTATTAGATCTTTTTTTATATGAAATTAAAGCAACCGATGAAAAATAAAGCATAAGATCCGATAATTAACTATTTTCCTTTTATATTTTTTTACATTTTATATTCTTAAATTTTACGTCAACGTTGAAGAAAAATAGAATTTTTAATATCAAGATTTATCAATTAGATGAGATAGAAGTGTGAGGATCAAAAGAAACAAAAAAAGTAAGGCTTAATTAAGAAAAAGGTGTGTCCAAATTATATTTCTTTATTTTGAGTGTAATTTTTTTTGTTAAAATAAGTGCATAATATTTTTTATTAATATTTTAAGTTGACCTGTTAAAAAATTCATCAACGATCATTGTTTGACACGTTATTGAATTTTTAATTTTTTCACTTTTTTAAAAATTAAAAACATAATTTCTGAACAAACCTAAACTCCTATTTCTAAAATTAAAAACCTAATTTCTAAAAAGCCTAAACTACTATTTCTAAAAATTAAAATCTTAATGTCTAAAAAACCCCAAACTCCTAATTTCTAAAAATTAAAACCTAATTTCTAAAAGAACCCAAACTCCTAATTTCTAAATAAAATTAAAAACCTAACTTCTAAAAAAAACCAAATCCTTAAAATCCTCTCATCTACGAATGCGTCGCCTCAACAACGAAATTTCTTCCTCTCGTTGAAAGAGCTGCAAAGCCTAATTTTTGTTTGACCGTTCATCATGTTTGTCGTTTATAAAACCCATTTCAGGTTTTTTCGTTAGACGTTCAATTGACGCCTTGTTCGTTTATTTGTGAAAAAGATTAGGGTAATCGATATCGGGGGCAGAAACAAAAAAAAGTGGGTAGGTGGTGTTTGATTCAAGAAAGCGAATTTAAACACAGATGAATGCGATTATGGATTTGGAGGTTTATAAAAGAAGTGAAAATTTTAGAGAAAATTGGAGTTTTTTATGATTTTTTAAATGGATTATATTTTGATACACAAGCTGTGTAAAAATAATTTACACAACCTTTCGTATTTAAGCTATAAAATCTAAAACCTAAATCCTTAGCCCTAACACTCTAAAACATAAACCTTAAACTTTAAACCCTAAATTCTAATTTATAACCATAAACTTTAAATTTTATACCCTACACACAAAACCCTAAACCCTAAACTATAACTTAAAACCTTAAAATTTAAAGTTTACACAAACTTGTATATCAAACTGATTTTAAAATTAAATGAAATTAACAAATAGATCACATGCATTCATTAGATGCCGATTCTTTTTAACAGAAAAACTTTAAAATATAACGAAATTAAATGATTATTTTAAAAAAATGGCACTTAAAACAAAACAAAAAAGTGTTTGAACACCTTTTCCATTTACGTCAAAATTTAAAGATTAAAATAATCTTTTGATAAATTTGAGAGTTAAAAATATCAATAGATTTTTTATATTATTTTTCCTCTCTCCTTTTAACATGTTTTTTTATCACTATTATTTTATAGATATTATGCATACACTTTTTTAAAAGTAGAAAATTAATAAAATTTATTTAATTCATAATCAACAATCAGCTGGTTTAAATCCTGACATTGTGAATGGAGCAATTGAGTTGGGAGGGTCGTTCCTATAATACTCGATCAGATTTGTAACGATCCAAATTTTGGGTTAGTTAAATGGGTCTTATTATGGGTTTCGAATCTTTAAGTTGGTAATTGAAAATAAGAAGAATTATTTTTGGAAGCTCATTAAATGGATTCTTGGATTGATTTGCATAAGGATTTTAAGTTCGAGTCTAAAAGTAAAAGAAGGAGAAAGATGGGTGTTTATTATTTGGTTTACCCATTTTGTTAGGGAAGGGTGTATTTAATTTAAAGTTGTTGAGATATTTATTTTGATATAACTCAATCAAAAATGTTTTTGGACTTAAACATAATTGCAAAAATAGTTCAAAGTCCCCAACAGCTAGTTTTTCATAACGGCTAGTTTTTCATTCTACTCTATAAATACAAGCTAATGATACTTGAAGAATAAGATGATTGACATCCAAGCTTAAAGATCAAGAAAATAGAGTTTTTCATTATTTATTTCTTTGTAAACTCTTGTAATTCTTTAGTCCAATCCTAGTGAGCCAAAATGTGTATACACCCACCTAGAGAGGTATCTTGTTTACATTGTCAAGACCTCGTAATTGAGGGATAGGTTCTAGTTGGTCCTCATAAAAACTAGGGAGATGGTTGTATCTTAGCCCGTGAAAAGATATGGATATAAAGGCTAGCCATTTAGCTTGTAAAAAAGGAAGAATTCATTGTTAGTGAATTGGAAAATCCTTAGTGTGGATGCTAAGGTAGCGAATGTAGACCTTGGTTCGAACCACTCTAAAATCGAATGTGTCAAATGTCTATTTCTTTTTCGATTTTTGTTTTCTCAATTTTAAAAGAAACCTCTACACCATTCATCGGTGATAATTTCGGTTGAAGACATTGAGCCTTTCAAAAGTGGCTGAAAGGTGAAAAAAAAGAGGGAGAATCTAAAAATTTAAAGAGAAAAGTGAAAGTGGTTTTTGGGGAGAGAAATAGGTTTTTTAGAGAGATGAAATGTTCACAAGTTTGGTTGTCGTTCATTCATTTGTTAATGAGACCACTGCCGCCATCAGCTTTGCCTCGCCAAGAAGAGTCTGACGGTGGTCTTTGCGTCGCTAGTGTCGTCGTCGTTAGCCAGAGTGAAAAGAAAAAAGGTTTGGCCTAGCTCGGAATAGTATGCTCTACTGTCTTCCTCTAAAAACTAACACTACCACGAGACTCACCGACCAGAAAAAGCGAGTTTAAAGCTTGTCAGTCGATTGCTGTAATCGGAAGACATCGCACGCACCTCTACGGGCCACCGCCGAGGGTGGGCATGCGCCAGCTACAAGGACAAGTGCACAATGCTTGTTGTACACTGCGCCTCACCCGATCATTCTCACTGGTGCATCTACACCCGAACACATCAGATCCCGCGCCTAGGGTGCACCATGGTTACCATGGTCTGCATCGCATCGGATCACACTACCTAGGTGCACCATTGTTGTTGTGCGCCCTACCGCATTAGATCACCAGCATTGTTGACCGTCACCGCCGCCGTTGACCGTTGACTTTTTTCGAAGAACCCTATCCAGGGGTTTCTCAACGTTTTGAGCTCGTTGGAGCAGTTTGTTTTGCCAAATTCAACTCGATAAGCTATTTTTATGCGCTTGACCTTGTGAATTAGTTAGTGAATGAGGTTAATTAGTAATTATGGTATTCGTATATTTAAGAGGATCGTTCAGGCTCAAGTACAGAATCAAGAGGAGTATTTGAGAAGCTCGAATAAGGATTTATCGATAATCGCTTGAGGTTAGTACACCTCAAACTCTTATTGCTTTATGAGCATCATAAATGTGATTGTCTTGCTTGTTAGTGTTTGCAAAATGGATAGATGATGAATAAACATGTTGTGAAACCGTATAATGAGACTTGATATATCTATGAGATGCATGATAATGTTATGAATATGATGAGACTCGTTGAGGTTTTAGAGATCGTGTAGGGTTATTTGAAATGCTTGTGATATTTACTTGATGATTTGATTGATTGATAATTGTGATGCTTAGTATGCTTGTTCGAATAGATTGATAAAATTCGATAATATTTATGCTTTAAGGATAAATACTCAATTAAATAATTATAAAGCCGATAATTAATATTAATTGATTGAATATGTTAGTAAACAAATCCTAAGGACTTTCATAAACTTTAGGGAGCGAGTAAGGTCTCGTGAATCTCTAATTATGCTAAGACGTTTTAAGCTAGTGATTAAGGTATCGGTATAGGCTTTGGTTGTATCAATACACTATTTAACATTATATCAATATGGGTTGACCCATATCGATACTCAAAGAAATTGAGATTTCAATAAGCAGTTTCTATATCGGTACACGTGTGATTACCAATGCCCGAGGATACCGTATCAATACTCGTGTTCGAGTAACAATATCTTATACGCTAAATAATCTATAAATGCAAATTAAGGATGGATATTGGCGTGTATGTTAATAACTGAATTATGCCTTGATAAATGAGAAAATATGGATTAATGGAGACAATAAATGAGATTAATTATATACTTCTTCATAATATATTAACAACTCGATAATGTAAAATAAATGATGTGTTGAAGATTAACAACTATAGAGGATCCTTGGGATCACGTTGGTTGTATATACGGGTAGGCATTTGATTTGATTGAGACGTTGATTGATGGGATCCGGATACCCAATAAAAGAGTGTTGCAACACCATGGTTAGAGATATCGAATGGAGGTTACCAATGCTATGTGACCCGAGCCTCATTCAAAGATACTCGATGGGGGATTTTGAGTATGGGTGTATGTTTCGATGCTAGGTGACCCGACCTCACCAAAAGTGTAAATGCTCGAGGGAGATTTCGAGTAAGGGTGTATGTTCCGATGCTATGTGACATGGTCTTACTACCTATAGTGTATATGTTGACCCGATGCTTCATGACCCGACCTCACTCTAGAGTTGTTGTTGTTAATATGTGTTTTGCCTAGATGATTTGATGAGTTCTCGGGTATGGTTGGGCCGTGAGTACCATGTATGATGATTGCTTTGATAAGAGCATGTGTTTAGGTGACTAGTGGTAGTGCCACATGTTTATTTATCTATTCTTAGTGCTCGTAGTAGCTTGGATGCTTATGTTTATTATTAGCATGAAGTATAGTAGAGTAGATGTGTACCGCTGAGCTTTGTAAGCTCAGCGCTCGAAATCGTTGTTTCCATCCGTAGGTTGGTCGTCGGATCGTAGGTTCAATGAGCACTATCGGTACGGGATTCCAGCATGTGGTGTTTTCAAAGTACGGTACTTGCGTTTATTGGGTTATGTATTCATAGGATCTTACGTGGCGGAGTCTGTAATTCTTATTTTGCAAATTGTACTAATCAAATCGAATGTTCAAATGTTTTAAATTAATTGGAGCTCTTTTGTAACGCTTTGATCATTTATATATATATATTTTAATCGTTGGCTTTAATTGTTTTCAGAAAGTATTTTATGTGGGCTAAACCAAGTTGAGAAGTTTTATGGTTTTGGGTTGAGTTTGAGGCCCAAATGTGATATCCGGGTCGAGGGTGTTACAGGATTAATCAACATGGTTGAACGAAAAAAAAGATTTATCTAATTCATAAAAAAGAATTATTTTTTAAATTTTTTATGATATATAAAAGTAGAATACTACCAACAAGTGTTGGGTGCATTGGTAAGGCACATTGTACTCCCAAGGAGAGGACCGAGTTCAAACCTTGAAGACGATATTGTTGGAAGAGGTAACCTCTCACCCCGAACATGGACCGTAAGACCATGGGTGGAGGTAACAAAGAAATTGAGGGTGCAATTGACCCTACTTGATTTGTTGAGGTACGAATTTTCAAGGAACTAATATCGAATTTTTCATAAAAAATATTAAATTTAACCCACTTAATTTATTGGCATGTGGGGTCAACAATACTTATTGTAATGGTATGAGAATCCTTTCTACCTCGTACTTCACTTTGACATCATATTACGAAAAAATTAAAATACTGTTGTTTTTTTAATTGTTTTAATACAAACAATATTAAATATTTGGATGAACATGCAGGTAAGTGTGAGAGAATCAAAATTGATAGCGTCTTAATGATAAAAAAACAAAAAGAAAATTGACTACATCTGCTTATACGTTTGGAGGCCGACAAAAATGTAAAAAGAAATGGGTTCAAGGTGAATTAAGTCAATATAATATAACATAAATCATAACTTAAATAGATGTATTAAACAATTTTAGTTTACACAGATCTTTTAATTTTAGGGGTTTGGGTTGTAGGGTTTAGAATTTAAAGTTTATGTTTAGAATTTAGGGTTTAGGGTTTCATTTTTTAGGGTTTAAGTTTAATTTTGATTTATAATAGAAATAGGCAGGCTTGTGTATACACAGTCTGTGTATCAAATTTAAACCCTTATAATAATGAAAAAAATTTATAGTTATAATTTTGACAAGTCTGAGGCTTATATTGATAAAGAAATCAAGTCAAAAAAATTGCATAAAAAATTATTTAGGGTAAATTATATCTTAGTCGATTTGATTGTGCAGATTAAAAAATATATTTGGATCAATTGTAATGCTTCACGTGTCAAACTATATTAAATAAAACCATCACATGTCTCTAATTTGAGAAATTATATCATGAGTCATTCTCACCATGTTATCCATGGGACCGACCAATCAAATGTATCTATTTTATTAATTTTTCCATCTTATCTTTTTACATTCACTTGGTAAAAACTGTTTTTAAATTTAATTTACAGTAAATATTAGTGAAGATTTATTTGGTAAAAAAAATGAGATGAAAAAATTAATAAAATGGATGCATTTGATTGGTTGGTCTCATTGATGACGTGACAAGAATGACTCATGATATCAAATTATATTTATCATTAAACAATAAGTAATTATTTTTATTTTTAATGAATTAAATTAATATGAGATAGATGGTAAATAAAAGAGTTTAATTCTTGTGTATCACTCAAGTGGAGAAGTCGTATCCACGACAAGTTCTTTTTCCTCGTCTCATTCTCAAATTCAAAAGCTAACAAGTTCAGAAGCACTGCAGAAACAAGTAAAAAGAAGATTTTGAAGAATCAAAAGCATATTCCTTCAAGATGACGTGGCAACTGGTATTTTTCTTACTAACCCGTAAGTCAAAAAAAATTAATTTATTTTAGTTTATGTTACAATTTTTTTCTATTCATCTTATTCTCCAAAAAAATCAACTGAGATTTTCTTCTTATTTATTTCAAGACATCATTGGAATCAAAGTTTTCACATCTTTTTCGGCTACTCTAAACACCGACAAACTAATCTCATTGCTCTCTACCACTTTATATGTTTAGATTTTTCTAATACCTATTAAAAACTCACGAAAATTTATCTCACACATCTTTTTAGCTATTATAGACACCAACAAATTCATCTCATCTTTCTCTGCCACTTAAAATTTTTCTAATACCTATTAAAAGCTCATAAAACTTCAACCGAAGAAAATCAACAATTTTTAGGTTTCGTTGAGTTTAAGAGCGTTGTCTATAAATTGTAACAGTAAAAAGGATTCGTTCGAAGAGAATATCAATATATCTCAAAAATTAATCTTATTGAACGGTCGTTGGCAGAGATCTAACCAAGAGAAGACCCAACCTTTGATTTCGAGAAAAACCAACCCAAATAGAAGAACGAGGGGAGAAAAAAAAAACGTTTTGGTGCCAATTTTATTGCAAACAACGATTGAAAGTGGTGTCCGAAAGGGAGGTTAGGATTTTCTGGAAAACATGTGAACGAAACGAATAGTCCACATTAAACAATGGAGTGACTAAAAAACAAATTTGAAAAGTTTTGTGCTATAATTTAACTTTTTAGTTTAGTGACCAAAACGAAAATACAGTCAAAGTTTAGTGACTAATGAGATCATTTATCCAATTATTTAATATATTTCATAATTGTATATGTGTTTTTGTTTTAGAATTTAAACACAGATGAGAAGAGTACTCTAGTTTGGGCTTTAGCCAATATTGAGATCAGGCCCTTCACAGTTGAATTGATTTTTGTTGTGCGGATTGGATTTGCATGGGCTTTTCTTGGTTTGATATACGATTCGAGAAAAAAAAAAAGGAGAGAAATGAAGAGGAATTTGAATTGATGATCTTTTCTGAAAATTCCTTATAATTGACCATAAATTTATTTTTTTCCTAGTTGAGTTTTAACGAACTTGGACTATTATCGTTCGATAGCATAAATAGAAATTCTCTACTTCTTTTTTGTGTCCTTATTTATGCTTCTACACTAAAAATTTAAACATTGTGATTTTAATTTACTGACTTCGTTACTATCACTGACTATTAAAATCGATGGCAGAAGATGAAAACTAACCGTATGGTATTATATAATCTCTTCTCTGTTGGATTAAAATCTGTAATTGTGGGCATATATATAAAATGTATGATGCTATTATAAAGTATGACACAAAATCAAGTGACCAATTATGTTAGGCGTGTCATAGGTATTAAAGTGTCATGGAAATAAAAGTGTAGATACCGTAAGATATATTTATAATTCAATGAAGGGTAGAGTTATAAATATTTAATAGTTGATTTAATAATCAACTATATAAAGAGGTAGTGGTCCAAAAAATAGGTTAACTTATTTTTCTCTCCTTCCGCGTCAGAGAATTTTACGTCAAGAGAAAACCTATATTCTTGGAAGATAAATACCAAAGACTTAGTCTTTCAACATCAAGATTCAAGATTTTATATCGATTAATTCAGGTACGGTTCCGCATTCAGTTTTGTTACCGGGATTTATAAGTTTTCTTTTGGCCTTTGATGGTGACATTTGTTATGCCATCTTCGGGATTTTAATTTTCATATTATCCACGTTGGTGGATGCTTTGTTACCTTATGGTTCCAATTAAAAAAAAAAAACTAAGATTTGATATTCAGGGTTCAATCAATTTCCCCCTAAATTTCTGATTACAGCCATTAAGTAATTAACCTAATATGAATATATATATCGCGATAATCTTTCATGAATTGTCGAAAAGTATATATATCTTTATTTATTGGATTTAGCTTAGAAATTAAAGGCAATTTTGTTTCTATGCTATTTCTTTATTTTAGGTTATTGTCCATTGAATTTCAATGTTGGCAGATTATGTTTCCTTTATAGATTCAGTAATTTTAGGTTTTCCTCGAGCAATAATTATTCACATATCAAAGTTTGCTTTTAAAATTACGTTAAATGTCTGTTTGATGTTGAAGTTTGAATCGATTTAAGTCTATTCGGTTAATGACTCTAAAGCATTTTTTATTATAAGGACAGTGATTATTACAGATTTGTATGTAGGTTTGATTTGGTTTGATCAAAATTCAGTTTGGATCAATAGTACAAATTGCAACATGTGATTAGTTTTATTTGAATCATTATCATGTTTATATTTGGCATTGATATATACATTTGGTTTTAGTTTTGATTTTGGAATCCATGTAATTAATTTTACGAAATTAATTATATGAATTATTCATTTATATGATACTTCTGACTTTGAATTTTAGTTAAAGATTGATTGTTTCGAATTCAAGTTTTATTTTGGTAAATGCATGCTTAAGGAAAATTTTGAGAAACAGTCAAAGATTTCGGTTTTTCGATTTTTGATAGCCCCATATAGACAGCCTTATTTCGGGTTATTTCAGAAACCTAAGTGTTATTAAAAATTTCAGTTTTGACTGTTACAAAATTTTAAATTTGAATATCGGTAGATTTATATTATATATTTTAAGATAAATTAATTGAAGCATTAAGTCACCAAAATGACCTATATTGTAGAAATTATTTTATTTTAATATATAGAAGGTTTTGTGCATGTAAGTCAGATTATGTTAGTATTAATCGGCCCAAAGGAAGGTTAATAATTAACATTATTATATGTGCGGCTGTGGTAATAAACATGTGATAATTATTCAGTTTTATATGTGAGCAATAAATCGGCCCAAAGGAAGATTTCTGTTTGACACGTTCTTATTATCAATGTTTGATTATTGTACTAAGATATCACTTGCAAGTTAATATTTTGTCCAAAGATAAAATAGTAATGGAGTGTCCGGTATCTTGATATGAGGTTTACCTTTATTCAAATTTATTTTTATTTTGGTTATCTTTTAATTTGATTGAAAGATAAAATTAAGACAAATATTTTGAAAGAATTAGATTCATATTTTGGCTTCGAATGTCTAATATTTTAATAGATTAATTGAAACATAATGTCACCAAAGTGACCGCTTTTGTGTAGATTAGTTTATTTAATATATTAAGATAATTATGAGTTTTTGTAATTCATGCGTTTATTAATTGACTCAAAGGAAAGTTAATATTTAGCAGACAACGACAACTGTGGCGATAAATGTGTGACAATTATAAGGTATTTTATGTAAGCAGTACGTTAGTCCAAAGATTAATCTATTGTTTGACGTAGTTTATTGTTAATGTTTGATTGCTACAACAAGAGTACCGCTTACAGTTAATAGTACTGTCCAAAGACTTGATATTAATATTGTGTTTGGTATCTTGAGGGGAACTAGCCATTATTTTGAATTTATTTGTTTACATATGAACATTTATGTGAGCTTGTTTTTATTTTATTTACTTATTTTTGTTCTATATTTAGGTAATTTATCTTTGTTGTTATAATATCTGTTAAATACATGCTACACTCATGTTTAGTGAAACTAGTTTCAAAGAATAAAAAAGACACTTACATATAGTATTTGGTTGTATGAACATAGACTTTGCACTAAGGGAAGAATAACTTGCACCTCTCACCGCGGTAAGCACCCATAAAAGGGATTTTGAGAGGTGAGATTGTTCAAATCGCACGAGTCTAATGATTATAATGAATAACATTCTATAAGTCTTTAGGAGTAAAAAAAATCAAAAGAGATTACTCATATTAAGGGTTTTCTTGACGAAATTGAGAAATGTTTTACCCAAAACATTAAGGTTAAGATGACATCACTTATGCCTTCTTTGATGTCTATGAAGTATAAGGGTCAAGGAAATGTGAGGGAGAGTAATATGAAAATGTTTAATATTACTTCAAAATTTAAGGCACATAAGATCGAACTTTCTAACAATTGTTTGTTCTTATGGTTTTGGCACTGCTTTCTATACAGTTTAACCAATTCAAGTTACAGTTGTCAAAGGGAGAAATAAACTCTATTTGGGCTTATTTCTCATTGTATTCAAGAGGAAGAAAGGTTGAAGCATTATAAGTGTAAAATAATCATTTAGTCAGTGCTTATTTAGCTAGTGTCTTTAAGAATAAGGGCAATAAAAAATATTAGAATAAAGTTGTTAAGGTCCAACTCAAAAGAAATAACAATAAGTTACAAATGGTTGATTTCTTTTGTAACAAGTTAGGACACATGTGAAGCAATTAAACTTTAAAAGTGAACAACTACTTCGGTTATTTTGAGTGATCCATGGGCTGTAAATTTTATGATCCCACAATTAAGATTATTTTAAGGAGAGATTTAAAACTTTTATAGGATGTTGAGTTTGGGGGAAGAAATAAGGTTAGATGCATTGCTATTGAGGATAAATTGGATTATAATTTAATTCCTACTATCGCTTTTGACAATGTTTAGGTTTTCACACCTATTATTATCAAGAAGTGAATAAAGTACCTTAGCAAAACAATGTTGAACAAATCTCATTCAAGATAAGATAATTGTTTCAAAAGAACAAACTCAACAACCTAAAAAAAACAAGTTTCATTATAGAGGTCCACGAGAGGAATGAGAAATACTATTCGAGATTATTATATTGTATTTCCTCGAGAAAATAAGGATAACAATAGAATGATAGAAAGTGACTCAATTATTTTTTATCAGACCATAAAATTTTTAACTCTCAAAAGTGGATTGATGTCATTCAAGAAGAGTATAATTTTATGCAAGACAATAAAGTTTAGGAACTTGTCTCCTTACCTTAAGGTGCAAACCAATTGGTTGTAAATGGATATTTAAAACCAATAGGGATGAAAAAGGTAATGTGGATAAGTATAAAGCACGTCATGTATCTAAAGGATATACTCTAAAAGAAGGCATTGATTTTGTGGAGACTTTCTCTCAAGTTTCATTGAAAGACTCTTTCAAGATAATCATGACGCTTGTTGTTTATTTTAATCTTGAGCTACGTAAGATGGATGTTAAGCTTGTGTTTTTCAATGGCGACATTGAAGAAATGAATTATATGGTACAATCATAGATTTGTGTCTAATGATACAAAATCAGTGATATGTAAAATAAATTCATCTATGAGCTTAAGTATGACTATCAGTAATGAAATTATAAATTTCATATTGATTATCTCATTCGGCTTTGAGATAAATTTGGTTGACAATTGTATATACTACAAGTTCAGTGGGAGTAAACCAAGTGATACTCATATTGCTAAAGAAGACAAATTTAATCTTACACAATGCCCTAAAAGTAACCTTGAAATTTAGAAAATACAAATGATTCCATATGCATAAGCTATTGAGAATCCAATTTATGTTCAAGCATGTATGTGTTTGGATATTGCGTACACTGTTGGAATGTTAAACAAATATTTAAGAAAATCTAGTATGGACTATTGGATAGCAGCCAATAGGGTTATGTGATATCTTTAGAGAACAAAATTACATGCTCACATATCGGAGTTCTGGTAATTTAGAGATCATCAAGTTTGCATACTTCTATTCTATTAGAATATTGATGCAAAAAAAAATTTATCACATGAGCTGCTAATTATAGATTAAATAGAAAGACCACTTTAGTTATTTTGTGACAATAAATATGCATTCATTTATTCTATAAACAATAGGGACACTTCAAATTTGAAGCACATAAATATTAAGTTCCTAGTTATTAAAGAAAATTCAGAGTGGTTGTGTGTCTATAGAGCATGCTGGTACAAACTCCATAATTGCGCGCTTATTAAGAAATTATCACGCTAGGTCTTTCATGAGCACACTACTCATGTGGGTGTAATGTTATTTAAGGATATTCAATTTTAGTGGGAGTTTGTAATTTAAAAAAATGCTCATTTGGTCTAGACACAGTTTCGGTTACTTTAGTTTAAAGTTATTTTAAGATTATTTTCTGCAGAAATAAAGTTCTTTTGGTTTATGCACACTCTGAATTCAGTAAAGTTTGATCTCACTAAGGTTTAGGAGGACCAGTTGGAAATGGACATGTTCGGTTCACATTTCATGTAATTTTCCATGCTACACATCTTTGATTGATCTATGTCATTTGACTATATTTGTATACGTGACCATTGATGGGTCTAGTCATGATTGATATGACAAAGGCTGCTTTGATCCTATATGGATATAGTTGATGGACAAGATTGTTATAGAATACCTATTATATAATAGCAATTTTTGAGCTCATAAGGTTGTACATTTGTCAGGAAACATATGTTGCCCAAGTGGGAGATTGTTGGATTAAAATCCGCAATTGTGGCACATATGTAAAATGTATGATGTTCTTATAAAGTATGACACAAAATCAAGTGACCAATTATGTTAGGCGTGTCATAGGTATTAAAGTGTCATGGAAATAAAAGTGTAGATACCGTAAGATATATATATATAATTCAATGAGGGGTAGAGTTATAAATATTTAGTAGTTGATTTAATAATCAACTATATAAAGAGGTAGTGGTCCCAAGAAATAGGTTAACTTGTTTTTCTCTCCTTCCACGTCAGAGAATTTTACGTCAAGAGAAAATTTATCTTCTTGGAAGATCAATATCAAAGATTTAGTCTTTCAACATCAAGATTCAAGGTTTTCTATCGATTAATTTAGGTACGCTTCTGCATTCAGTTTATTATTCTTTATGATTTGACATGATAGATCCTGGGTTTAGATTTCATATATATTATAGTTTGGTTCTAACAAGCCCCTTGGAAGGCAAAAAAGAAGAAAGAAAATATCAGACTGAGTGGAGTTCCCACTTTTTTCTTTGTATAACATGAACTCAAACGTGGGAGAGTTGTATATACAAGCTTTGTTAATACCTTGTATATCTGTCTATGTAATCTTGTTATATGAAAAGTGTTTGCAAAAAGGTTTTCACACTATTCTTTGTATCATGCAAAAGTGGAAAACTATTTCCTTCAAAAAGTAGAAAAAAATGAATGAAGAGGAAAGCATCCAAAAGGCATTTTAATTTATTTTGAAGGGCGGCCATTCGCCAGCAATACATGTACATATTTTGAAAAGACTTTTAGAAGGCAACGGTTGTGCCATGTAATCAGGGACGGGTCAGGATTTGGGGTTATAGAGCAAAACATAAATGTTTAAAAACAAGGGGCAAATTTAAAAATAAACTAATTTTAAAACAATTTATATAAAAAAACCAAAGTGAAAAAATAAAATTTTTCGGGGTGGGGGGCAATTGCCTCTCCCCATCCCTTAATAGCTTCGTCCCTCCATGTAATACTAATACAAATTAATCTCTACTGATGAAATAGATTGGCGTCCAGTAGGGTTTTCCGAAATGGTTTACATGTCACAGCTGATGTGGTTCAATAGGTTTCTTTCACGTCGGTCTATGTTGGCGTGTTGGGTCTAGCTACGAATCCGTGCGTAGAAAAAATTATTAGATGGGCACGACTTACTTATATCTATGGTACCAACCAATAAGATCCATCCATCTCAAGATAACTTTCAAATAATTACTCAATCCTTATTTACATGTAGGAAAGAGGTAAAAATTTACCTTAAAAATTAAAATAAAGATCTTACTGGTTGGAACCACAAATGACGTGGTAAGCCGAATCTATCTAATATTTTTTTCGTATGCCTTTAAAATATCACATCTACGATTTGATATAGTATAGAGTACAACGGTGTGTTTTTTAGGCTCATTATATATAAGGTTAATATTTGATGTATAATATAGTTTTTTTATAACAATAAACTATTTTTTCCTTTGAACAAAAAAAAATCTTTCTTAAGCCTAATAAAAGGAAACGTAAAAGGAAGGAGGGGGTATTTCCCTTACAACTTCAGCTCAATCTCAAGAAATCACAACATGTGTGGGTGAATAGAAATCCTCAACTTTTTTTGCTGCCCTATTTATGTTTCACATTAAAAATTAGATTTAAGATTTAAGGTTTAGGGAATTTAGAGTAGGGTACATAATGTAAAATTTATGATTTAGAATTTAAGATTAGAGTTTAAAATTTAATTTTTTTAGTATTTTTTAATGTTGGCTCATTACCTAATGAAAACACCAACACAGACACACGCACAAAAGAGATTAAAACAGCTAAGGCTTTTTAAATTAGTGGAAAACAACCAAACTCTCCTCTTGTTAAGTAACGTATAGCCCCAATAGAAAAATCAATTGTTCCATATTCTCGTTCAAAATACTTAGCCATCTTTTCAACTTTCAACCCCCATCCCCTTGCTGCCTGTTGTAAGGATCAAATAGCTTATATATTCAAATTAGAAAATGTGTAAAAGTCCACCCTAGTCTTATATATAAAATATTTCCTTTGATGTGAATGGGAATATTTAGGGTATAATTTTGAAGGCTGCAACCTGAACTAAGTCTTCATCACAAATGATGGTTTGGGATAACTTCAATTAATTACATATATATTTATGAATATGTATACGTATATACTCGTATCTTTCACACTATAATAAAGTCTAGCTTCATGATTGTCGTCTAAATGTTTGTAAGAGATTACAATAACAAGTACTTAATACTATCTAACAGAATTCCACTCAATATAATTAATTTACAGAATGTCAAAGTTGGCAAGGTTTACCAAACCAATATATTTTGGCCGCTTGCTTCGCCTATATATACCAGCTGGACACCCCATTGTTCCATGCACTACCATCTTGTCTTCTTTGCCTTTTCATTCTAATCTTTGCTCATTGAATCCTCCATGGCTCTCGCTCTTCGATCCCTTCTGCTCCTTTTAACAACTTTGTTTCTCACGACAGAGGCGTCGGATTTCATCCATTCACGAGCAGCTTACTACCCGAACTCCGATGAACATGGAACAGATGGTAAGGGAATGCAGGGAACGCGTACCTTGTACTGTGTTTGTGTATGGTACAAACATAAATGCTCATTAGTTATGTTTACTGAATTGCAGTGGGTGTCTGCGGTTACGGCTCTTTTGGAGCAACGATAAACGGTGGAGATGTATCGGCAGCATCTGATCTCTACCGTAATGGTGTTGGCTGTGGTGATTGCTACCAGGTATTAAAGAAAGATGTACCTGCAGTCCTGCACATGTCATGAAACATAGCATAGATGGCCTTTCAAATGCTTAAACAATTCCTAACCTGCTCTTCTATTACGCAAATGGCACTTTCAATTAACATTGCCTATTCTTTCTCCGCTATAATAGGTGAGGTGCACCAACAGCCAATACTGCTCAGACAAAGGTGTGACTGTGGTTATAACCGATTCAGGCTCAGGCCCCAACACGGACTTTATCCTCAGCAGTCGAGCCTTTGGTAGGATGGCTCAGACAAAAGATGCAGCTGCATCTCTATTAGCCCTTGGAGTTGTTGACATCGAATATAGGCGGTAAGACATCTCTATATCTCAAGAACCTATAAACCATATAAACAAAATCATGAATCTCTTACCCATTTCCTACACTCTGTTTATCCAGTGTTTCATGCAGCTACCCCAACAAAAATATTACCATCAAGATCGATGAGAACAGCAACTACCCGTATTATTTAGCATTTGTTCTATGGTATCAACAAGGGGATAAAGATATCACAGCTGTGCAGCTATGTGAGGTAATATGCTCTTTCTGACCATAACTTTCGGTTTAATAGAGCGAATAGAATACTTACAAAATGGGATACTTCTAATATCTGCAGACTCAGAACTTTGTGTGCAAGCTCTTGGATAGGAGTTACGGAGCTGTATGGACAACCACTTCGCCACCAAGCGGTTCATTGTCCTTAAAGATGTTATTGAGCGGAGAGGATGGAGACGAATCATGGATTGTACCTGTTAATAACATACCAGAAAATTGGAAAGCTGGAGAGACATATGACACAGGAGTTCAAATTGATGTCTAGATATGTGCACCAGAGTCATTCATTTCTTCGGTTTAGCAATACAACTAAAAGAATAGTTTCTAGGTTTCTTCAAATATGTTCTTTCATTATGTTTATTTGATTAGTATATGCTCTATTGCTTTGTGTCAATGAAGGATGACAAATTTAAGTAAGAAATTTTTTAATGTAATCTTTGACTAATGGAAATTTATGGTTCTTAATAAAGATTTAAATTTCTAAAAGCAGTCATCATAGAAAACATCACTATCCAAATAGTCAAGGGAAAGACCTTTACTTGTTCATCAAATTCAAAACATATCTTCTCATGTTTTTCTGTTGTTCGTCCATCTCGGCTTTTCCGATTTTATCCACATAGTATTTTATTAGTTGACTATACCAAACAAATTTCATAATCGCCATGGAAGTTTTAAATACCTTGTTTGTGCAGCAAGCAATCCTACATACCTTTTAACAAAGATGACCTGATAATCATTGTCATAATGCTTCCTATTATTAGTTTCCAGTAGCTAAGGTATGAATAGATCTAGTTATTATCAATAATGATACTATGATGATGATTTTCAGTAGTACAAAAACAAATCATTTTACAATAGATTGTCAAATATCCTTGGCTGAAGAGCCTGAATAATTCTAAACTGTTATCATAGAATGAGAATTCGAGCGAAGCATAAACACAAACCTAAAGTATGAACTTCAATATTCGGAAAAGAGCACAAGGGAGAAAATGAAGGTTTTAAGTGAAATGTAAGTCTTTTATAGTTACAGATAATTGCAAAGTAAGATGACATGATTTGGTGATTATATGCACTTTGAAGAGGGTGGAGAAAGATGGGGAAGTTCACCAACTAGATTCTACAATGGCACAGCATAAGCTGAAACAACTTCATAGAGATTTATTCTCACTGGTCTATGAGCTATAAAAGAAAAATGAATAAATTTTGAACGATGTTTACAGAATGTGGCTTATGGCTCACCATGCCATTTTCCAAAGACATTTTCTCTGGAACTTTTCTTGGCTATAAATTTCTGTTTGTTTGATTTTCCATTTAGTGATCATTCCTAAAATCTCAAAAGCCCAATAGAATGCCACCTCCATCAACATATGGTATGTCGTAGTTCTCTGATGCAGTGAAACACTTGTTTCCGGCAATCCCCTGTCCTTGACAGATTTTCAAATGTTCTCTACTTCACCCCACTTGCCTTTCAGAGAATATATGAAAGATAATAATACATAGGATCCAATATCCATCTTTTCCAAACCCAATTACCCGCTTGGCTACAATCTCCCCAAGCTCTAAATTACTCCATGCAGAAAGCAGAGCTCTCCGCAGGGCAGGTCCTGCCCCTGCAGGCATCTTAATCTTAAGCCCGTCTGAACTTAACTGAATGTTTCTTGAAATGATTCCATCTAAGTTAATAAAATATGCAACCAAAGTGCTCCGCTTTGATTTCAATCTTGTAAACTTCGATATTTTATCCAAGCACCACCAATCCTCTAAAACCTTTTACCCATGCTTACATGCAGATAAACAACTCTAAGGCTTTCCCAAAATGTCATGCATCCCATGATCATGGAGTTCCAGACACCACATTTTTGTCAGGCATGTTATCAAAGAACATTGCTAGCAAAATCCATAGCCCCACATTTGTATGCATTGTCAAAAGAGCAGTTGAAAGTAACATATCACATATGATCTTGTTATTTTCAGATAAAGAATGAATTCCCAAGCCCTTATCAGGTCTCCTCAAATTCACACATGCTACGAGACGAATTGTTAACCCTAACCTCTCATCTTTCCATCATCCTATCAAACAAACATTAAATCCTGGATGACATACTTCTTTTGTATGATTTATCAGAAATCCCAAATAGAAGTGATAAAACTTCATCAGCTTGTGGATGAAGTTTATCTCCAGACTTGAACACATGAACTCCCCCACTCAGCTGTATCCAACTACACCCAGGGACTTTCCTTACTCCTTTCAACCCCATTTCTTTTCTCAAATTTTGCTCTGCCATGTGCAGACCTCTTGCTGCATATATATTGCATAGAGCCACATGAGCAGGTGCGTTCATTGGGTCCAGCTCAAGCAGTTTCGTGGCAGCATGTTTAGCAATATCAGCACCTGTCTCACTGAACCCACATACGCCGAGTAATGCACCCCAAATAGCACAATCTGGTTCAAAAGGTAGACTCCTGACAAACTCTTCCGCTTCCTCTACTCTACCTGCTCTGCCCAAAAGATTGACTATAGAAACATAATGCTCAAAACCAGGCCTAATTCGATAAATATCCCTCATTGATTTAAATAATTCCAATGCTTTACTGATAAGTCCTACATGACTACAGGCTGATAGGATACCCAAAAAGGTGACAGAATTTGGTTGAGTTCCAGATTCCAGCATCGCTTCAAAAATCTTTATAGTTTCATTTGCTAGCCCATGATGCGAAAACCCCATGATCATTGAATTCCATGAAATCAGATCCCGAGACGCCATAGTTGAGAATATACTATATGCATCATCTATTAACCCACATTTTGCGTACATGGAGATAAGGGAATTCTCAAGAATCAAAACAAATTCATTTCGTGTTTTCACAAGCATGCAATGGAGTTGTCTACCCAGATCAAGATTTGCTGTTGCTCCAGCAGCTCCACAAAGAACAGAATATGTAGCCGTCAAAGGGAAAAAACCTTGTGCCCGCATCTCCAAAAATAAAGAGGTCGCTTCTATAAAAAGTTCATTTTGGACATAGCCTGATATCATTGCCGTCCATGCAACTGCATCCTTTTCTGGCATGTTATTAAAATAATGGCAAGCCTGAGAAACTTGTCCAGTGCTCAAATAACCATCAACCATTGAAGTCCATGAGATCTTATCTCTAATAGGTGATATATCAAACACATATTGAGCTTTTTCCAACTGTCCAATACGAACATAACCAGCGATCATAGCATTATAAGATTGAACTGAGGAGTTATTCAAGTTCTTGTTAAATATATAATATGCAAAGTCCATGATACCAAATACTGAATACATCTGAATGAGACTCCTGGATAACCTGCCATCATAATCATCATACTCCAATCCAGCAACAATTACTTGCGCATGTAACTGCTTGCCAAGACAAGGAAAACCCATACCAGCACAAGCATAACCAAGCGATACAAAAGTCTCAGTATTTGGTCTCATTTTATGGTTAGTCATTTCTAGAAAAAGCAACAGGGCTTCTTCATAGAAACCATTCCAAGTAAACCCTCCAATCATGGCTGTCCAAGAAACAATATTCCTCTCAGGCATTCTACAAAACAAACAATACCCTTCATTCACTTCACCAGCTCTACAATAGCCTGCTATCATACTAGTCCAAGTAACCACATTCCGGTCCTCCATTTCCTCGAACAAATCTCTAGCTTCTTTCATTCTACAGTTCTCAGCATATCCAGAAATCATAGTGTTCAATGAAATTATGTTACGGACTGGCATTGCATCAAAAATTAACCTTGCTTCCTCCAAATCCTCATTCTTAATCAGCCCACCAATCATAGAATTCCATGACACAACATTCTTTTCAGGCATGTCATTGAAAAATCTCTTTCCCTCACAAATTCTACCACTTTCGAACAACCCACACAACATCGAAGTCCACGAAACCACATTCCTCTCGGGCATTTCCTTGAAAAACCTTCTCGCTTCACCAATCCTCCCACACTGTATAAAACCCGACAACATGGCATTATAACTGACAATGTTCCTCGCCGGCATAATTTCAAACAGCAATTTGGATACATTAACAAAACCATTTCTTGAGAACTTTGAAATAAGAGAAGTTAAGTGAATAACGCGGCTATGGTTGCTTCTTTGAGGCATTCTGTCAAGCAGGTTACGCGCTTCTTGAATACGGTGATTGTAGAGTAAATAAAAAAGCTGGGAATCATTGAACGTGAGTTTTGAGTGACGGGTAATCGAGAAGGCGGGTTGCGATTCAAAGGAACGAACATGGAGGAGACCATAGCGAATAAGAGAAAGCGAGGCTTTTGACAAAGAGATGGCGCGCATCATCCGTTATTTTGAGAAGAAGCTGTTAATGAGAAATGACAATTCAAAACAATACAAAACAATAGACCACCTTCGCGCATAAAAAAAAACTTTAGGTGTTATGAATAGTTATTTACGGTGAATATCATGTATTAAAGGAGAGTTTAATGTATTTTATTGTTAGGGTTTTATACCCATTGTAGTTAGGGTTTTCTATTTTTACCTATAAATAAAGAGATTAGAGAAAGCATTGTACACAACCCTACATTGAGAATATAATATAAATCTCTCTCTTTATCTCTCATCTTGTTCTTGTTCATCTATTTTGTTATTGCTCTTTATTTTATTCACAACACGTTATCAGCATGAGACCCTAACCAACTGAGGTGTTTATCGTCGAATCCTAAAAGAGTTACCGAAAAAAAATTGATTCTAGCATGAATCAAAGATAAGTTCTTCTCCCTAAATTATATTTTTAATTATCAATTTTTTTTTCTTTTGATCTTAAACTTGATTTTTAATTTTTTTGGTAAAAGATAAACTTTCACAAAATTAAATTTTCAACCATGTTATTATATATATATATAGTGCATTCTATTTTGTCTATAATTTTTCTTTGTGAAGTTTGCAGTTTAAAACAATATTGAAAAATTGAAAAAAAATGAACAAAGATTGAACATATGATGGCAGTTTAATCCGAGCAACTTGATTACTTATCTTTTGAGAAATCTCTTATTGCTCATTACAATCAAAAGGTTGTTTTTGAATGAACATTATATTTGGAGTCGTGTGGTAAGTTTCATCTTTAATTCCAGTTTCAATTACGAATCACTCCGCGAAGGTTATGCTTTTATTTGGATTTTTTTGACATTTTATTCTTATTTTTTTATTTAACGCCTAAAGCATGTTCTTTAATTAGTTAATATGTTCAATGTTTTGTTGGTTTAATCCAAGCATATTGGCTGGACATCCCGTTCTGTGAGGCTATTGGTCTCAAAGAAAGTTTTTAAAGGACCTTGTGAACTGGTTTAACAATGCCGCGTACGAGGATTAAATCTTATTTGCTCAAAAACAATAATTTTTATGCGTCGAAAAACTCGATAATAGACTTCTCCCAAGTTAAAGTTATGAAAATTCATCTTGATCCAAAAAAAAAATTATGGGAAGTATTCCCTGAAGTGAATGCAAGCATGATATTTATTCCATGCGATTATTGGATAAGTTCCATTCCCTGAAGTGAATGTAAACGTGATAATCCACTATATGGTTAGTGAATAAAACTCAATTATGCGAATGTTTCAAATTAAATTGAAATTTCGTGGTCAAAGTATCACTGATGAGGATATGTTAGAAAAATATACTCTACTTTTCACAAAATTAATGTTGTCATGTAGACACAATATCGTGAAAATGTTTTAAAGACCTATTGGCTCCACTCCATTCCCTAAAGTGAATGTGACATTTTACGCGGAAAGAATAAATGCCACATTAGCAATTATGGTCGCAATTGAGGTCATGGACATACATTGGCAAGATGATTATTTTAAGAATACATATAACCACCAGAAGTGGGTTTATAAAGATGATAAGAATAAATTAAGAAAGTGATTTTTTTTTGCAATGGTACAAACCATTAATCTCGTACTTGTCATATGCCGAAGTATTATGAACATTTATCCACAATCATGAATGATAAAAGAAAGAAAATACAAACAAATTTTCTTTACAAAAATGGCGAAAATAGTTATGGCATTATTGGTCCAACTCAATTGGATATTGTTGATTTACTCATAACCCTTTAAGGGAATAATTTGCAATTTATTTTATTTCCATATAATCCCTAAAGGGAATAATTGATTTTATTTATTTATTTTGCTTTGTGTTAATTTGTTTTACTTATTATTTATTTATGTTAATTTGTTTTACATATTATTTATTTACGCTTTATGTTAATTTATTATCCTTTGAAGAATATGATTACTTCCGGAATAAAATATGCAATAAATTGTGACAATTTATGCTTAGCAAACAGTGCAAGCACTCATACTATACAAAAGCATAAAAATATTTTTACATTTAAATGCAAGGGAAAAATATGAGTACTATATCTCAAAGTACTAAAATATCAATGCTCCAGAAGAGCAATAAGTTCTTGAGAGATTATCTTTGATAGATAACCGATTTGATATGATGCACTATATTTGATATTTTCATTCCCCGAAGTGAATGGAACAAAGCACATATTGAAAGGTGCATAATTATGCATATTTTTCCCATTTAAAATGTAAAGGAATAATGCGAGTACTATATCTGGGAGTACTAATATCATAGAAGGCTCCGAAAGAGCAAACATGCCATTGCCAAATGGAACTCAATTCCATATTCACAATGCAATATACTCGTCAAAGTCGCAAAGAGGCTTATTGAATTTTAAAGAAATATATATCATATTAAGATTATTAGTCAAGAGGATGTTGACTATCTCCATATTACGAGTATAACTCAAGGCAATAAGAAAATCTTGAAAAAATTGCATGCACTGTCATCCGGATTGTACTACACAAGAATTAGTACAAAATTAAAGCTCATGCTATTGTAAATCAGAAGTTTATTGATAACTTTATTATTTGGCATGACCGGGTAGGCCATCCCGGTTCAATTTTGATGCGAAAAGTTATTGAATCTTCATGTGGTTATTCATTGAAGAACTGATAGATTCTTCAAAGTAATGTTTTCATGTGATGCTTGCTCTCAAAGCAAATTGATTATTCAACCATCTCCATCTAAGATAGGTTGTGAATCTATTAATTTTCTAGAACGGATACAGGTGATATATGTGGGTTTTAACACCCTTTTTATAGATTATCTAGATATTTTTATAGTTTTAATTAATGCATCAACTAGATGGTCACATGTATCATTATTATCAACTCGCAACCTGGTGTTTCCGATGTTACTTTCTCAGTTGATTAAATTACGAGCACTTTTTTTAGATTCTCCTATAAAAACAATTCGTCTTGATAATGCTGGTGAACTTACTTCTCAGGTTTTTGATGATTTTTGTACGTCAACTGGAATAAGTGTTGAACATCCTGTAGCTCATGTTCATACACAAAATGGTCTTGCAGAGTCATTTATTAAACGTCTTCAATTAATTGCAAGACCGTTATTGATGAAGTCAAAACTTTCAATTTCTGCTTGGGGACATGTCATATTACATGCAGCATCACTAATTCGCATCAAACCAGCAAGTTATCATAAGTTCTCCCCATTACAAATGGTTTTTGGCCAGGAACCAAATATTTCTCATATTAGAATTTTTGGATGTGCGGTATATGTTCCGATTGCTCCACTACAACGCACAAAGATGGGTCCTTAAAGGAGGTTGAGAATGTATATTGGATTTGAATCTCCTTCAATAATTAAATATCTCGAGCCTTTAACGGGAAATTTATTTACAGCTCGATTTGCTGACTGTCATTTTAATGAGTCAGCTTTCCCAACATTAAGGGGAGAGGATAAACAGCTGGGTAAAGAAATAAGTTGGAATGAATTATCATTTTGATTCACGTACCCAACAGTGTGAACTAGAAGTTCAAAGGATAATTTATTTACAAAACTTGGCAAATAAATTGCCAGATGCTTTTAGTGACCCTAAAAGAGTGACTAAGTCGCATATACCAGCTATAAATGCTCTAATTGAAAATTGATGTCCCGGAATGACAAACTCTAGTTGCTAATGAGTTTAACTCACGCCTAAAGCATGGTAGACAAGTATGTTCCAAAGATAAAAATCCTCGAAAAAGAAAATGAGCTATATCTTATGATGGTCCGATCGAGGAATCAACGAATTATGAAAATCTCTAGAAGAGATTAAAAGGTCTCCAACAAAGACATTATACACGACTCAGGTACCTAATAATAAAGAGATCTCAATAAATTATGTCATGTCTGGAAATAAGTGGAACCGAAATCAAATCGACGTCGATAATACATTTGCATGTAATATAGCACTAGAAATTTTAGATGTTGATGTGGATCATGAACCATTGTCAATTGGACAATATAAATAAAAAAATGATTAGCCAAAAATGGAAAGAGGCAATTGAGGCAAAACTAAAATCTCTTTCAAAAAGAGAAGTATTTGTGATATATAAATGAGCCTTTGTGAGAAATAAAAATGAAAAATGAGAAATAGCGAGATATAAGCTTGTTTGGTTGCACAAAGATTCTCACAAAGACCTTAGAATCGATTATGAGGAAACATACTCCTCGATGGTGGATGCAATTACTTTAGATTTTTTATTAATCTGGCAAGTAAATGAAACACTTAGTTTCTGCCTAATGGATGTTGTTACATCATATTTATACAAGCCTCTTGATAATAACATTTTCATGAAACTTCCGGAAGGATTTAGACTGTAGAAGCAGTTAATTCAAGTTCTCGAGAATATTATTTGATCAAATTGAACGTATATATTTATGGATTAAAACAATTTGGAAGTATGTTATATAACCGCCTCAATGAATACTTATTAGCGGAAGGCTATAAGAATGATTCAATTTTTTCGAGCATTTTTATTAAGAGATTTAGCTCTGGATTTGTCGTCGTTGTTGTATATGTTGATGATTTGAATATCATTGAGACTCATGAAGAAATATCCTTAACAATGGAATCCTTGTGCATCAATTTACATACACAGAAAAATGTTTAAAGAGACTTTACATGCATAACGCACATCCTATGGATGCTAGGTCACTTAATGTAAACAAAGATCCATTCATCTCTCGTGAAAAGGGTGATGATATTCTTGGCCCAAAAGCACCATATATATATTGATCTAGAAGCATCAAACCTTAGTTGGTCCATAAATACTATCTAGGTGCTAGGAGACCATTACCATTAGATCTTTCAAAATTTGATGCCTTTTCAAATCATGTAAATAATTGCTATGCACGAGGCAAAGCCGAAAAATGTTTTTGGCTAAACAAATCTAGAAGATATGTTAATTGCTTTTACAAGATAAAGTGCAAGCTATCTTGTGCGGAGATAATATACAATTTATATCTCAGTCGAAAAGTGAATACATCAAAAGTGACAAAAACGAAACATATTTCTTCGAAGTTTCGTCCCACATGATCTTTAGAAGAATAGTATTTGATGAATCCTTTTAAGCAGTAATTTGAAAGATCTATTCATCAGTGCATAATCTACTTCAACATTTGAAGATTATATTCAAGATTGAATTATAAAGATTCAAAGATCTTAAGTGATTTTCATGAGGGGGAGTAAATACGCGTTGCACTCTTTTCTCCTTAACCGAGGTTTTGTCCCAATGGGTTTTCCTGGTAAGGTTTTTAATGAGGCAACATGTTATGCGTATCAAAGATTTGTGTACTCTTTTTCCTTCACTAAGAAATTTTTTTCCCACAGGGTTTTTATCTTAGTAAGGTTTTAACGAGGCACATTATCTTCATGGATATTCAAGGGGGAGTGTTATGAATATTTATTTATGGTGAATATCCATGTATTAAAGGAGAGTTTAATGCACTTTATTATTAGGGTTTTATACCCATTGTAATTAGGGTTTCCTTCCTTTACCTATAAATATAGAGATCAGAGAAAGCATTGCACACAACCCTACATTGAGAATATAATATAAATCTCTCTTTGTCTCTCATCTTGTTCTTGTTCATCTATTTTGTTCTTGCTCTTTACTTTATTCACAACATAGGGTATTATAAGCCCTTAAATCTTTGTAAAGAAATCAACTAAGTTTTTGAAATGTTTTTCACTTAATTAATTTTTTATAGTCTAAAATTTTATTAATTTACTTTTTTAGTCAACATTAATTGTTAAATTTATAATTTTTAATCGGTTAGTGAAATGTATTGTATTACAGTGTTTATCCCTTAGCATTTTTAGAATTTTTTATTTTATTTAAAAATTCTTCAAAAATTTTAAAAATATAAGATTATAAAAAAATAATTTTCTAAAAATTTATAAATGTCACATGATAGTACTGCAGTGTGTAACAGGTAGTAATATCTTAAAAAATTATCAAAAATTGATCGAAGGGCATAATTGATTCAATTTATTAGTTCATGGATTTAATTACGTATAAAAATATTTCAAGAGCTTAATTGATTTTTTTGAAAAAGTTCAAGGGCTTCAAGCATCCTTAAGCCAAAATAAAAACTACAAGTCTATAACTATCTATATATTAAAAAAAAATTGATACGCAAGCTTGTGTAAATTAAAGTTTATACATGTTTGTCGAGTTAGTGATTTAGACTTTATGGTTTAAGGGTTTAGGTTGTAGGGTCTTAAGATTAGAAATTTAGATTTTAAAGAAGGTTGTGTAAAAATTTTCACATACTATATACCAAAGTACAACCCATAAATACTTCCGCTACGAAAAAGGGTTGTGATAAGAAACGTTCAAATTTTCACGCTCTTGCTACGGTTATGCAATCCTCTTCGAACAATTTGTCCAACCCAATGAGAGCTATAATGTCTTGAAGTTTTTTGTAACGTTGTAAGGTTTGTTTAACCCTTTGCGCAGTTTCATAATGTTCCTCACTAAAGATTCGAGGTTAGAGCATAGTTGACGTTAAATCCAAAGGATCTACCGTGAGATAAATACCTTTGGCAACTAATTCTTTTGATAGTAAGGTAGTAGCATCTAAATGCACAAATGTTGTGGCAGGGGTAGGGTTAGTCAAATCATTTGCAGGTACATAAACTGCTTGAATAGAAGTTATGGATCTCGTAGTCGATATTTTTAACAAGAGACCGGGTTTCATTAAAATAAAGAAAGTTACAACAAAATACATCCTCAAAACATGAGAGAAACTTGACGATTATGTTCATTAAAAGATCTAGTACAAAAATAAAAAATAAAATATGAAAACTCATAAACTGTGAAAAGAAAAAAAATAAAATCTTCACTTAACTATGTCATTTATTTTCATAGAAATTCAGCAAATAAATTTCTTTGTCTTTAACCATTGGACGCTTAAGTTGTGATGTAGGAGATGTGATCAACAAAATCAATCTTACACACTGATTTATTAATAGTTTTAAAAATATCAAAAAATTGAACAAATGAATATAACCATATGAGACCGCCAACATTTTATGATCATGAACGTAAATGATGATGATTTTTACACGAACATTAAATTATCAAAAAATAAACAAAAATCTTATTATAAGTAAGACAAAAAAACGTATCATAAAAAGAGAAAAATTATAAAAGATATAAAAAATAAGAAACAAAAATAAGTAAAGAACGATGATTCTCATTAAGAACAAAATAAATAAAGAAGGAAAAAGGAAAAATAGAAGAAGATTAAGAGAACACATCAAATATCATGACAAAACATAGGTGTCAGTCATTGGGTCAAAGACCGATGACGCCATCTTCCTTTTAAAAATAGCAAAATCATTACTTGTATAATATCGATAAAAAAATTATGAATTTGATAAATTAACTTAATTAAATGATGTGATATTAATGTAGAATATAATATAATATAATATTTTTAACATTATATTCACTTGACCTCCTAATGGAATTTGTACATTTAATCTGACTTGATTCTCATATACTATTCGCTAAAAAAACGGCCATATTAAAATAATACTTTAAATCTATTTCATTTATAATATTAAGATTTTTACCTCTTATTTTACTTAAAAGTTTTAATATCTCATCTCTATAAACTAATTGTTGTTGGTTATGTCAAGTCATATTTTAAACTAATGACATACAATTTAATTATTCACCTCATTGAATCAATAGTCTTTTCCTTTCATTTTTTTTTTGGTATGGTAGTACTTTAGGTTTTTTGTAGTTTAATGTCAATTAAATAAGATATTTGTTCTTCTCTTTTTCAAAACTTAAATACTTAATTGGTTTTTGCTCTCTCTTAATATTTTATCCTAGTTTCATCTAGGGATGGCAAAAAAAATTGAATCCAGCGGGTTTTAACTTGACCCAATTCGGTATGGTTGAATCGTTTTTTGAATCTTCGGTTTACGGGTCGGGCCGGGTTCGGATCTAAGGTGCAAATTCTTCAAACCGATTTATTTATAAATATATATTTATTATATTTTATTATTTTTCTTCGAGACGGGCGGGTTTTTTGTTAAAATTTTAGGGTTGAGTCGGAGTCGGGTTATACTTTTATTATATGAGGTCGGGTTGGGATAAAAATATATTAGACTTGGGTCGAGAAGGGTTGGGTTGATACTTTAAATTTTTGGGTCGAGTTCGGGGCGGCCAAAAACCCGCCCCTTTGCCATCCCTAGTTTCATCCCTACGCACTAGGATAGGAACCATAAACTTCTATTGTTATTTTTGTTTGATATAAACTTCTATGTTCAGGGACGAATACATAATTTTATGTAAATAGGTGTAAACTATTAAGAATTTATATTAAAAATATAGGGAGTGAAAAATTAAATTATCAATAAAAAATACAAAAAAATATTTAAACTGTAAGGGATTTAAAAATTTTAGGGGTGCAACTGCCCTTTCAGCCCCTTAGTCCATCTTGTCATGTCCATGGTACTAGTTTTAGTATTATATGTAATAATATCAAGTTTGGTTAAGATGCTCATTAAAATAAAGTTAAAATTAAAAAAAAAATTGTTTTCATATTTTCCACTTTTCTAAAATATATTCTCAATGAAGATAGTGAAAACATCTTTTTTATGTTTTTAAATTTTTATTTTAGTTTTTTTAAAAATGTTTTCTAATATTATAATTAAACATGTTTTCTTTACCATTTTCTAAAAAAATAAAAATGAGAAGCGATTATCGTAATCTTCAATGATGAGAAAAGACATTATTTCTTGGGGACTTTTTGGATAACTATTTCTTAGGTTCGTTGTTTCTTATTTTTTAATTTTTAGAATGCCGGCATATGTTTAAGATGAATTAAGTTTTCGGTAATAAATATATTATTTTTCTTTTAAAAAGTAATAATTTAATAAAAATTTTATGTCAAATAAATTATTTTATTGTTAAAATTAAAACATGTGACTTTGTCTACAATAACATTTTTAGTCTCGGAACGTATATTTTATTCTATAATTTTGTTTTAATTCGAAATAATTCAATAGATATAATTTTCAAATGGTAAATTATTGCAATGGTCACTTATGTTTAGGGTTTGTACAATTTCGACTACCAATTTTCAAATTCGACTGTTATAGTCACTTACGTTTTCAATCTGTAAACTTATGGTCATTGTAATGTTTGTAGCCGTTAAACGTTAACGGGAGACTAATCTGACACAATAAAAAGAATGATAAATTACCTAGATAGTCACTAAACTATTACTTTACTCCTATTTTGACCACCGAAATAAAAATAATTTGTATAATTACACATTTAATCCTCCATATTTACATTTTTTTATTTCTTCTCCCTCTATCATTTTCCATATTCTTCTTCATCTAACCCAATCCCTATTTTTCTACTATATAAATCCTCAATTCACACCGTATATTTTTTTTATGTTGATTAATGCTTTATTTGATTAATTATTACAAGCAAACACTGCAATTTAGACAAAAATAAGTCTCCATCGAGCTTACTCGACTGCCTAATGCTCTCTATCTCTATACATTTTTAACCCATGGAAATTCTAATCTCGAAAATTGAGAGTTTCTTGTCTTTGTTTATTCTCAAAACCATTCTAATTTTAGCTAAAGAATCTCCCAATTCGATTAAAAAAATATCATATCTTGTGATTTTGACTTCTTGCTGTCAGTGAATAGTTCAATGTTGTTTCCTTTCTCCTTGATAGATCCTGGATGTTGTTCATTGTATGGCTTTGGTAACATCAACTTCGAAGAAAAAGCCTCCCAAAACTTTTTAGTTCCAGAAAACATGAAATGTTAGATTCAAATAAGCATATGTGATACGGATGTTCATGCCAAGCTAAACATATGAGAGCAGCCTGAATTTACTGAAAGTTCTGGGGGCGAGAGTATCCTACCTTGAATGATCGGCATTCTCGTAATTCATTAGAAAGAGAACGAAGCTCGTTGCTGTCAGCTATAATACAACTTTCTTCGAGCTTTAGTTTATTAAAAGATGAAACTGAAACAACTTTTAGTTCCAATTTCAGAACATATTTATAGCTAGCCTCTTCTGCAGTAAAATCATTTAATCTCATTATAATGATACAAAAAATCACTTTAACTAAACATGGTGATTTTCTTCATTTGATTCCAGAACTGAATGCAACGGATTAAAATACATGGTGTAAATTGGGGATTAATATAGTAGAAAATTAGGGATTGTGTTAGATGAAGAGAATATGGAAGATGGCGGAGGGAGAAGAAATAAAAAATTGTAAATATAAAGGATTAAACGTGTAATTATACAAATTGTTTTTATTTCGATGGTCAAAATATGAATGAAGTAATAGTTTATGGACTATCTAAGTAATTTATCCTTCTTTTTATTGTGCCAGATCAGCCTCCCGCTAACGTTTAACGGCAACAAATGTTCTAGTGACCATAAGTTTACAGATCGAAAACGTAAGTGACCATAACAGTCGCATTTGAAAATCAATGACCAAAACTGTACAAACCCTAAACATAAGACCATTGCAATAGTTTACCCTTTTTATATTTAAAAATTTCATCAGCACGCTACGCTAAGATTATAATGGGTTTGTTCCATTAGTCGATTAGCCCTTCAGTAGTGAAGTAACTGTGTATGTCGAGCTATTATATATAAATTATCAAGCTGAGGAACAGTAACATAAAATGCGATAAAGTGGTCGGATGATCTGTCAGTAGGGTGAAATGTTGAAAATTTTAGATATGAAAGATTAAATTTATTGAATTATTTTTGAATTAATATAATGCATAAATTTTAGAATTAAATTATTATTATACCAAATAAAGTGATATATTTATTACAAAATTTTAATTAAATAATTAAATTACTATTAAAAAAAATATATTTATCCTAAAACATATAATTAGATGGCATGCGATATGTTTTACTCGAAGTTTAATCCACTCATCATCTTTAAATCCCAAGCAATATCATATCTCATAAAATTCGATTTTCTTAAATTTCGTTGAGACAAATGATCAAACACCATGACGGCACTCATAATCACGGCCCTGAAAAACCATAAATCACCCAAAGTAAACATATACATTATTACTGCAACAGATACTGGAATGAAAAGTAAAATATGATTGACCAAAGTAAAGTTTCATACTTTGAGTAGAGATTCTCAAGAGAGAGTGCTCACACTGTCACTGACCCATGCGGCCATGTGCATTAAGCACCACCGTTTCCATTTTGTTAATGCTCCTCAGCTGTCGGTCATAGTGACGAAATGGGTCCAATCCAATCTGTCTAATAAATGAAGTATTCAGTAGAATACAAATCAGAGGAAAATGTTTGTTGGTTTTCATGTTTTCAATCTAAATCTGAATCCTGTATTATAAATCACAAACTCCGTACTTTTTATGTGTGAATGCATCTCGTATTGGTAATATCCATAATTAATCTAGACTATTTAGTGTCGGCAGGATTGCATATCCGACTCAGATTAATTACAAATAATATAGTCTCATTATATATAGGGAATTAGGGATATAATTACATTGTGGGTTATTATAGGCGGTAAACGGTCGTTCGGTTTCGGTTCAAATTATTTTAGTTCGGATCATTTTTAGTCTGGTAATGTTTGGTTCGAGTTTAATTCAGATTTAGTTCAGGTCTATGGTGATTCGGTTCGGGTCATATCAAGTTAGATCAGTCGATTTTAATCGAATTTTCAGGTCGGGTCAATTTTTTAACCCTTTATATGTGGTTTTATAAAGCAATATATTTGACTGATCTATCATACCCATCTATCTACCCATTACACCCACTACCCGAATTAAACTATTACCCGACCGATCCACTACCCTAACCCAACCCGGATAACCTAAACTAACCCTAATAGGATGAAACCCTAACCAACTTTTTGATAAGTTGTGCAATAGTTTGCATCACATCTTTATTTATTTTTTTCTAATATATTTTCTTTATTTCGGGCTACCTCCGGTTCGAGTTCACTCGATTCGTTTGAAAATCAGTTTGAGTCCATTTTGATTCTATAATCACCTATTTTCGTCCTGTCCCTTTTGTATTCGAATTGAATAATAATTTAAAACCAAAATCTGAAATTTGCATAATTAAATCCAAAAAAATCCAAAAATTTTAAAGTCCAATGTTCATTTACAAATCAATTACCCAAATTACAAAAATTATCCTATACCCAATTTACCCAATCTGCCATACCTTTACAACCCAACTGAGCCCAACACTCATCTATCATACCCATCTGTCTACCTATTACACCCACTACCCGAATTAAACTATTACCCGACCGATCCACTACCCTAACCCGACCCGGATAACCTAAACCTAACCCTAATAGGATGAAACCCTAACCAACTCAGTGACCAGCTGCCAACCTTTCGACTGTCGACTCCTCATCTCCCATATCGGCCCTTTCAGCTCCCCGGCCAGCTTATCATGTCGACTCCACGTCGGACGCCACACCACGGTCATGTTCGCGCCACGCTAGCAGCCGCGCCACAGGTGCGTGATCCTTTGCTGCCCTCTCCATATCCGGCCAAACTAGTCCCATCCTCATATGGCCACTACATGCAACAACAGAAAAAATAGCAACAGTAATATCAGGGGATATCCCAATATTGCCAGAACCGCATATGAATAAAAAAAAAGGACGTGTATCAACTAATAGGGTTTTTAGATATCTGTTTCTAGTTTTTTTTATCGATGTAAATCGGGCTATAAAGCCGGATTGAAAACCATGTAACCCTAGCGAGAGGGAATTTGAAAAATCAATATAAAGAAGCAAGCTTACAGAGATTTTTTTTTCTTTTTTATTTTTGAAAAATAAGAACAAAAGGGTCAGGGTTTTTATACCTTGTCTGTCCAGCACCGTCACCGTGAGACGTTTGAGATCGGTATCGCTGTTGAGCAACTTTTTTTCTTTTTTCATTTCAAAGGTTTCGACTTTTTTTAGATCTAGGGAAAACGGGGTTTAGTTTCGAAAAAATCAAAGCTTGGATTCGGTTTCTACAAAGAAAAAGGGATTTTTTGTGGCCGTCGACCATCGTTAGATGGTGACCGAGGTGGCAGCACACGACGACTAGGGCTGCCAGTTTTTAGAAATGTGAGAGGGGAATTTCAGATTATTTGTTTCTTTTTCTTTTGGTTTTAAAATCGGCTGAAAACAAGTGAAAGTTCAAGGCAAAAATTTGTCCGGATTTTTTATATATATATATACGGCCAACGAAACGACGTGGCATAGGCAGTCCTCGCCCCGCGCGTTGACCCGAATTCGGTAGGGATCCGCGCACTTTGGTCGAGAGGAAAATTACTTCTTCAGTCCCTTGAGTTTCTTTCCGATTTCATTTTGATTATAGGTTAATTTCCATTTTAGTCCCCCCATTTTGTTTTAAAACCGATTTTAGCCTCTCCAATTCTATTTTTGTTTCGAATCCAGCCCCCTTATTTTCTATTTTTTTCATTTCGGTCCTATTTTATATATTATGTTTTACTATATATTATATTTATATATATATATACATTATATATATGCGATATATTATATACATATATTATAACATGTTGTTTATTATGTTATATATATATATAAATAAGTTACGCAATATTTATATATTATAGTATTATATATTTTAATATTATATTATATTATATGCTATATTATATATTATACGGTTACCCGCAACGGGGATGACCCGTATTATTTATGGTCCGTTTAGTGTAGCTTTAATTTCTGCATTTTAAATTTTGCCTTTAATTTCTCGCTTTTACTTTCCGTAATTTAATTTATTGTATTTAATTTTCGCACTTTATTTTACGTTCTTTTAATTTTCTCGTTTTATTTTACGTTTTTTTTAATTTTTCACTTTTACGTTCTTTTAATTTTTGCATTTATTTATTTTGTTCACTCTTTAATTTTCCGTATTTATCCTTATTGTTCTTTATTCATTTATTTATTTACAAATTTTGTGACATACATAATCTTGACCTTCATTTAACTTTTAATATATTTAATTTCACATTGTTAATTAATTAATTTAAATTACAAAAAATGAGATATTTATTAACTCGATTATTTTGGTCTTAATCTTGGCTTAATGGGTATAGACCAAATATTTGAATTAATTCTTATCGTCTGAAAGTAAATATTAAAATGGGTAAAATTTTGACAACTCATAACATCATTTTTAACTGTTTGCATCATGCATAAAGGTGATGTACTCGATTCAAACCGTAAATCGATGTCAATTTAATCTTCGATCCGATGTACAGTCATCCTTATTAATTAAACGGATAATTAATTCGAGCTCGCTAAATTATTAAAGCCCGTTCAATTAAAGCTTATATTCGATTAAGAACAATTAGTTAAATCAAATTTTAAATTTCAATAATTTTCATCGATTAAAAGCAACGTATGATTTGGTACCGATTTTCGGGCGTGATGGGGATGCTAATCCTTTCCCACACGTAACCAACTCCCGAACCCGTTTTCAAAAGAATCTCTGGTGTTAATGGTGTTCGGCCTACCCAAGTGGTCGGTGATGACTCTAACTCTTTATTATCAAAATAAAAAACAAATTTTTAAAACAAAATCCTCCAAAATTTAAATTCCCCCAATCTGCAAAATTTTTCAACAAAAAATAAAATCCAAAAACTATACTCTTCATTCATAGCGATTTTCGAAAAAGAAGGTATCTACTGGTTCAACTAAAATTTAGGTCGATTTGATTTATTTCAAATTTTAAATTATCAAGTATTAAGTCAAGTAGATCGATTCGGATCTTAAATCTAATCAGTTTTATGTGCTATTTCCCGCCGACTTCTACTAATGCTAATTTATATTTAAATTACAAAATTTAAATAGGATGATAAGAATGTTTTCTATCTGAACTGATAATTAAGAATTTGATTCTTATCTTAACATTGTTAAAAATATATAATTTTTAAATTATTCAATTAATATTATTTATTTATAATTTAAAAAATAGAAGAAAGTACTCAAGTAGAGCCTTTGTTTTGCAGTTACCTACAAACTCCTTCGAAGATAACTCGACAGGCAAGTCATTATTTAGATCTCAACTTAATCTCCCTGTTTTGTTTCTGGTAAGAAAACAAAAGACACTTCCCTTCACTGTAAAGCCAACGCCTTTAATTAGTATTAATCTTTACACTCTCTCAATATAGCAACACTCTCCCCTCATTCTGTACTACAGAGATATAGACTCGGTTTTTCAACCAAAAGGGCTCTGCTTTCGACCTCTTCCTTTCTTCTGGGTATTTTTTCTTTGATCCAGATTTCTTCTTTTTACTTCAAACTTCTTTGCATTTCTTTATGCTACTTTTATTGCCTTTTTTTTCTTGTTTGTTCTGCATAGACCTAGCAAATGTTGTTTCTTTTAATTAATGGATCTCTCTCGTTCAGTTTATCTTCTGTTTTTTTTTTCTGTGTTTTCAGCTTAAAGATGTTATGAATTTGTTAAGATCAGTTTGTTAAAAATGCCTGCTTTTTAGTTGATTTCTGAGGGTTTATGTTATGGAAATTCATACTGAGCTCTTTTTGTTATGCTTTTGAGGTTGTAAATCTTGTCTGTTCCTTAGTAGATTAGTAAGTCTAAGAGCTTTAAGAGTAAAATAAATAAATAGAACTTTTGTTGTATTGCTAAGTTTTTTACTCGATTGGGTTTTTTCACTGCTCTTTTTTTTAGAAGTTACTAAATGCTCAAATCATACTTTATACATAGGTGTATATGTGTATGTGTGTGTGTATCATATATCATATATTGAGGCCATTCAATTCTGAAGATACCAAACTGCTGATGTTGAGCTTCACATGAAATCCTTTGTTTAAGTTGGGTTTCGTTATTTTGAAAAGTTATCAGCTGCGAAGTTGAAAATCTAGTTACTTTATTTATTTCTTATGCGTATATCTGTCACTTCTTGAGATTAGAATCGATCTAAACTCGAATGATTGCGAAAATACTATATTTAGCTTTAAAATTTTTGGTAGTTATTTGTTGAAGTAAGTCTACTGTGTCATTAATGGCATTTGTGCAATTGAAACTCTACAACTAGTTTCTCTTACATTGTGATATATGTAGCTCTAACATCGTGTTGTTGATCTGTGGAAAATAATTATCTCCCAACTTTCTTTTTCTTACAGTGTGCTTCGGGGAATAGTCCCACTATAATCATGGTATCCAAGCTCAATCCGTCAGGCAACAAAAAACGGAGCCCACTGTCAATATTTGCTGTGATTGCTTTGTGTGGTTGCTTTTACATTCTGGGAGCATGGCAGAGGAGTGGTTTCGGCAAAGGAGACAGCATAGCATTGGAGGTGACCAAGCAGACAGACTGCAATATCTTCACAAATTTGAACTTTGAAACACATCACAATGATGTAGAGATTGTTGAGCCTTCCAAACCAAAAGCCAGGGTGTTTAAGCCATGTGATGTGAAGTACACTGATTACACTCCTTGCCAAGAGCAAGATCGAGCCATGAAGTTTCCTAGGGATAACATGATTTACCGAGAAAGACACTGCCCTCCTGAAGAAGAAAAACTGCACTGTCTCGTCCCAGCACCCAAAGGGTATATGACACCATTTGAATGGCCAAAGAGTCGTGACTATGTCCATTATGCTAATGTTCCTCACAAAAGCCTGACAGTTGAGAAGGCTGTCCAGAACTGGGTACAGTTCAAAGGAAACGTGTTTAAATTTCCTGGTGGAGGAACTATGTTCCCTCAAGGTGCAGATGTGTATATTGATGAGCTTGCCTCAGTCATCCCGATAGCTGATGGTTCTGTCAGAACAGCATTGGATACTGGTTGTGGAGTATGTTGATTTTCTCTTTTTTTTTCTTTCATCTTTTGTTACGTTTTAGTCATCTCATATACTCTTTATGCTATTGGATCTCTATCAGTGGAACACAGCCCCTGTAAAAAAATCCGCTTTTATGTCTTTATGCTAACAATCATCATCAGAGCATCCACTTTTGGCATTCTTGTTCAGTATAAACCAACTGCACTAATAGAACCAATCTTAAAATAGGTTGCAAGTTGGGGTGCATACATGTTGAAGAGAAATGTTCTGGCTATGTCTTTTGCACCTCGGACAATCATGAAGCACAAGTACAGTTTGCTTTGGAGCGAGGTGTGCCTGCTGTTATTGGTGTTCTTGGATCTATAAATCTTCCATATCCATCAAGAGCATTTGATATGGCTCAGTGTTCTCGATGCCTAATACCATGGACTGCAAATGGTAAGTCGTAATGAACATGGTAGCTGTTAAATTATGTAGTATTTCTATTCTCTTTCATCCCTCCTTTCTGCCACTGCCACATTATTAATTATTCAAGTATGGTTAGAGATTGGAATATAAATGATCAAAAAACAACATTATCCGATAACCTTTCTACATGTGTTCCTGTTTATTCAGATGGGATGTACTTAATGGAAGTTGATAGAGTCCTAAGGCCTGGTGGATACTGGGTCTTGTCTGGCCCTCCAATTAATTGGAAGACCTACTACCAAGTTTGGAAGCGATCTAAGGAAGATCTAAATGCTGAGCAAAGAAAGATTGAAGAGTTAGCCGAACGTCTTTGCTGGGAGAAAAAATATGAGAAGGGAGATATTGCTATTTGGAGAAAAAAAGTTAATGACAAGTCCTGCCGCAGGAATTTTGCCAATGTATGTAAACCAAGGGATGCCGATGATGTTTGGTGAGTTAACTTGTGCGACAGTTTCATTTATTTACATTTTCATTTTTAATCAATATTGATTTGCTAGTCAATAACAACTTTGCCGTTTCATTGTTGCTTTAAAGTATCACGTGTCTTAGAAAAATTTTACTGGTTTAAGTCTGTTGTGGGGGCATATTAGCTACAGGCAAACCATTATATGTCATTTCTTTTCCGCTCCTGGCTCATTTATTTCTAGAGTTATTTTTATTTTCTTTTTTGTGTTGTCACTTCAATTCTTTCTTCTTGGCATGTTTTAGGTACAAGAAAATGGAAACATGCGTAACCCCTTTCCCTAAGGTAAGTAGTGCAAGTGAGGTGGCAGGTGGGGAATTGAAGAAATTCCCAGCTAGGCTTTTTGCTGTTCCTCCTCGGATAGCCAAAGGACTTGTTGAGGGGGTCTCAGCTGAATCTTACCAAGAGGACAATAAGCTTTGGAAGAAGCATGTAAATGCTTACAAAAGGATAAATAGATTGATCTGTACTGCAAGATACAGAAACATGATGGATATGAATGCCGGTCTTGGAGGATTTGCAGCAGCTCTCGAATCACCAAAATCTTGGGTGATGAATGTGGTGCCCACGATTGCTGAGAACACCTTGGGTGTTGTCTATGAGAGAGGTCTAATTGGAATATATCACGATTGGTACGTCTCAATCAATCTTCTATATGGTCTGTAATTACTGGATTTCCTTTTTCATTATTGTCATCCTAAATTCAATGCCATTGTTTATCATAGGGAAGTAGGACAAGGAGGTTTACGACAAAGATTTTATTTGTTGTGTGATATGCAAACCAGTGGAAACTGGAAAGTAGGCCTGATTGTAAGGCTTCTCTTAGAACATCTTCATACATTCATGGTGGAAATGCATTTTGTGGACTTGTTTTGTAGCTACTTAGACGTAATTCATTAACAACCGGTACCGTCATAATATTGGACTTGTGACTTGTTGACTAAATTATTATGAAGTTTAACTCATTGCACATCAACAAAGGCCTTTATCACAGTGATACTGGTATTACTGAAAGAGAAGTTCCAAAGACAAAAGGCACCCTCAAATGCTTCGGAACTGCTGAGCTAGTGATAGTTTGAGAGTGAAAATCATTGGCCATATCATATAACTTTAGAAGCTTCAGAAATGAACCCCACTGACTCTGACATTTTCATTTCTTATTTGTTGCAGGTGCGAAGGTTTCTCTACATACCCGAGAACGTATGACCTTATCCACGCTAACGGTCTCTTTAGCCTGTACCAAAACAAGCAAGTCTTTTATCCATCTTTTCCTATTGTGCAATGTTTGTTAGGAATTAAAGGAATCCTAGAGCATATAATTCAATACACATCTGGTTAATTAAATTAAAACAATAATATATGGTAGTTTTAATCAAGTGAGTTATGCACTAAATACATTCTCGAGAAGTCAATATCTATAGATTCTGATCAGTTGTATTGTACATGTAAATGATTATACAGGTGTAGCTTTGAAGACATCCTTTTGGAAATGGATCGCATTTTGCGGCCTGAAGGGGCTATTATCTTCCGGGACGAAGTTGATGTTCTAAACAAGGTCAGGAAAATTGCCGGAGGCATGAGATGGGACACCAAGATGAATGATCACGAGGACGGTCCCCTTGTGCCAGAGAAGATACTAGTCGCAGTTAAACAGTATTGGGTCGGTAGCAAAGGAAATAGCACCTCCGACGATGAATAAACCACATCAACAGGTTATTTATGTGGGGATAGAACACAAAAGATTAAGATTTCAGCAGATGATAAAGTTGCTTCATACCGAGGGACTGAAGAGTTCCAATCAACAATCCTCTAAAGGAGGCCTAAGTTGCTACATTGTGTTATTCATTACGCAGAGAATATACACAATTATGTTAGCCTAGTAATTCCGTGTGTTTCTGGGAAGAAAGTGTAGAACATTATTTGTGTAGCTGCCCAAATAAGTACATCTTTTTTTTTGTTCGAACTCAAATAATTTTATCGAGATACAGGAATGCATAGTGATGAATGACAATAAAAATGGTATTTGTGATGATCATTTTACATCTCTGCTTCATTCGAATTTGATAATTGTCGAATGTTATCATTTATCTTTTAAGAATAATTATATGAACCAATTGGGTTTCCTCGGATTCTGCTTCTAAGTCACTTCAGGACCGCAAGCATTTTACAAAAGTCTACTGATAGAAAGTGTTTTTGATGCCACTGAAAATATACTTTCAATAAGGTGCTATGCAAAGCAAAATATGAGAATGTTTTGTTGGTTACCTTGGCTAAACTGAAGTACTGAGCCATCAACATTCCACATCGCCAAAACAAGTTCAATAACCTAACTGGTCTTCGGCTCCGGTCCCAGTTCTCGGTGGCCGACACCGATCAATCCACAAGCACAAAAGTGGATAACCCAGTTCTCGGCTTGATGGTAAGTGAATGATTGATGAGTAACAGTAAGTTTCTTACAATAAATTTTATCTGTATCTGAGAAAGAGGTTTAAACAAGTTAACAACTACTTTTTCCCCCAACAAAGATTTAGCAACCAATTAGAGCAAGACAGAAGTGGAAAGGAAAGAGAAGTTTTTAGAGTTCAGACAAGCTTTTGACATATTTCAAAACGCAAATTACGTAAACAATATAAATTTCCACTTTGACGTTTGGAACAAATCTGTGGTCTTGGTTAAAACCCGAACATTATCATCGTCTTCCTCCTCTAAATCTGTGGGCTTTTGCCTGCTATACCAGCTCCAACAGTACTGTCCAACGACCCACAGCAACAGAAAAATTTACCTATCTTGTGGTGTACAATTAGTAGGCAATAATATATCTGATGTTTCCCACTCAGACTGTGGCTCCTACGTGTGTTTTTGTACTTGGATGACCTTTCCTAGCTTGGAAACGACAATGCAATTTACCAAGGATATACTGACATGGGTTTAGCTGATATTTTAAGAAAAGTTAGGTTTCCTTAGACAATTCAGTTCCATTTTGCACTTGTCTTCCAAGAATTCCCATCAAAGTTGAAAAACAGATGACTTCTTGTCAATGAAAACCTTGTGTAACCTACTAATGTTAGTCTTTAAAGCGAGTATAAACAGGGACGAATCTTGATAGAGTGAATAAATTTTAAAAAAAAATTCGGAGCCATTATATATACAAAGAGAATTTTTTTAAAATTTGAAGGGTTTTAAAACAAATTTCACGGAGCCGTTATATACATATGTAAATAAAATTCTTAAAATTTTAGAGGACTACAAAATGATTTTTCAAATGTTGGGGGAGCCAAGGGGAGCTCCCAGGAGGATCCGCCTCTGAGTATAAACAAAATTATCAATATATTGTAGTCATGCGAAAAACATAAGAAAAATAAACTTAGAACTAGAGATGGATTGAGGGGTGTTAGTGACACTCACATATTTGAAAAGTTCAAATTTTTATATATTTTAATTTTTTTGTATTTTATATTAATATTTAATTTTAAATCTTTAAAAATTTTAAATTCCAATATAATTTTACTAAATATAAAAATTCACATCTCCTAACCTAAAATCTTGTGTACGTCCCCATTTAGAACCCTTAAATGATATCTTATTAGATTCAATGCACCAAACAAAAATTCCAATAAGAAAACACAAAAAGAAACATGTCATGTGATAAAGATTGGAGTTTTCCAGTTTGAAGTGATGACAAAAAAACACACACCTTATCTTGTCTGAAGACAGCCTTTAACAAAGAAAATTACATGTTTTGAATCATTAACAACAACTAATATTTATATAAAATATATTTTTAATAGTCTTAAGGTAATTATAAAGCAATATCTGTTTATACATATTCTTTAACTTTTTGACAATACATACACCTTGCAGATAAAGTGATTTAAATCCAGGTCTCCTAAGATGAATATCACCCGCTTTTCTACCAAACCACTTGTTGAGTTTATTTAATAAAATACATTTAAGTTTAGATATAAAATCAAAAATAACCTCCAATATTTAACCGTTTGGGGCTGACGGGCACTCCAACGTGATATAGAAAGGTGACGTGATAGTGCTACGTGTCAAGTGACAAATATTTTTTAATTAATTTTTCTAGAATTTTTTAATTAATTATAAGCAAAGGCAATGGAATGAAGAAATAAAAGTTTAAGATTATACTTCTTGTAGGAATCAAACCTAATCTCAATGGATGATAGGTTAAACACCTAACCGCCAAGTCAACCAACCAAGTTGAAATGTTAATACTAGTTTATGTATTTACCATCATCGTAGTGCTCTCAGGTTCATAAACTCCGTTCTGCAACTATACAACAATGAAACATCCACTAAAAATCATTGATTTGCTGATATAAATTCCAACACCCCCTGCGTTCTGCTTTCATCATACGTAGATACACTGAAATACAAAGCTTAAAATATTTTGACATTCTATTTGATAACATGTTTTCCCTCACCAAGAACAACTTGCGACGAATATTTGATAAGCTCGACAAGAATGTCGATGGCTTTGTTAGCTTGGACGAGCTTAATTGGGTGTTAGAGAAAATCGGAGTTCAGTTTACCTTGGAAGAGCTGGAGTCCTTAATCGGATTACTATGTCTGGGGTTCGATGAATTCATGTTTCTCTACGATTCCATCTTGAACCAGACTGGTGGCAATAACGAGGACGAAGAGATCATTGACGGCGATGATGATGGAGAGAGTGACATTGCCAAGGCTTTCGAGGTGTTCGACTTGAATGGCGATGGCTTCATCTCTTCCGAAGAGCTTCAGAGCGTATTGGTCAGACTTGGGTTATGGGATGAAAGGAGTGGCAAAGATTGCAGAAACATGATTTGCTACTACGACACCAACATGGACTGTATGATTGATTTTGAAGAATTTAAAAACATACCATTTCTTAATTCCAACATTTCCAGTACGAAAAGGGTTCATTAACGTTACTCATGGTACCAATAAGAGGTTGAATCGGTGTAGTTTTCATTGTTGTATAGTTGCAGATGTTATATCTGCATGTGTTGTTTATGCTATATCTGGGTGGAGAGCACATCGATGATGGTAAATATATAAACCAGTAATAACATATTAACGAGTGATCCATACGGTTGAACATCACTAACGTAATGCACTACTGAACACTATTATTTTTGTAATGACTTTTAAATAATTTTTAAAAACTTCAAAGGTTTGACATATAATTAATCATATTTCAAAAACAAAATTTATAAGAAATTATTTCATAAACAATTATCATCACCTCATCCATGATCCTTTCCAAATAAATAAAAGCACGTCATCTTTATTTTTCACATAATATTTTCTTATAAATTAAATTTACAAATCATCTTCTTCTTCATACTTCATATATTAATTATAATACGTTAATGAATAAAATTCTTAAAATAAAAAACACCTAAAAGCTTAACTCAAGAATTAAAAGAGACAAAAATAAAATAATTAATTCGATTATGTTAAAAACCCTAAAATTAACATATTCGTTTGAATTGAGAACGAATTAATTAAAAAACCCTAGGGTTTTCCTCTATAACAAGCCGACCCTGTTGGTCCACGCCTTTCATTCTCTTCCCCATCCAGAACTTGCAATCTGGTCTTAATTGTGTCTAGTGGCATTGTAATCAAAGAGGATACCCCTCCGATCATGGCTGCAATCACTCCCTGAACGGCCATTATCGTCTTCGTATCAGGCCGAATCGTGTTACTTGGGGTGTGCATAATTAACCATAACCGTAAGCCGTAATCGTTAACATAACTGTTACTTTTTACAAATTAATTAATCGAACCATTAAGGCTAAACAGTTTCGGTTAACCGAACCGCTAAAAATGATGATTAATGGTTAAGGTTATGATTAAGAATTTTGACAAATGGTTAATCTATAGGTTAACGTTATTAAATATATATATTTTAAAAATAAAATACCTTCAACTAAAAGTTCAGCCCGCACACCCCGTTTTCTAATTTCTAAACCCTATTTTGTAATATAATTCATAATTATTTTTTATCTTCAATTTGCTAGTATTACATTATATTTCTTGTACTAACTTTTTTCATATTTTTAAATATAGGATTGAAAGATTTAACACTTAACCAACAAACAATTATGATTGATGAGTCATATTTCATTTTAGAGAAAGTCGACGAAGACCTTGGGTGATTTGGTCATAGAGTTAACTTTTGTGGCTTGTGATACTAACTCATGAAAGTTTAATTTACCTTATGTTTGTTTTGTGTTCGTTAAAGATTTTTATGTAAAACTTTGATTGTGTATTGCTATGTGTTGAAACGGTTAAATTTTGCATTTCAAATTAAGTATAAATTTTATGTATTTTGTTGGAACTTTGTAGTATGTATGTACTTTTTAAATTAAGTATGAACTTAGTGTTTAAAATATCTATTTAAGCATTTTTATGAATGTTTTAATACTATAATATTTATCAAAAATATAGTTTCATTATTCTCAAAAGAAATAGTGAACATGTGAAAAAAATTGTAATAGGTTGCAGGTTAACCTGTAACCGAACTGTCGGTTAATCGAATCTTAATGGTTAACTAATTCTTAACGGTTAGATTACCGTTAGCTAAATTCAATAATCGTTATAACGGTTAACTGACCTTTTTAGCTAAACGGTACGGTTAACCGACCATGAACACATGTTACTATTGAAAAAATATGTTACATAATTCCACCACAATTGACAATTCTAAGGTTTTCTAATTAATGTGTTCGCAGTTCAAATGAATATATTAATTTTAGGTTTTTAATAGATTAGAATTAATTATTTTATTTTTGTCTCTTTTAATTCTTGAGTTAAGCTTTTGAGGTATTTTTTTTAGATTTTATTCATTAACATATTAGAATTAATATATGAGGTATGAGAAAGAAGACGATGATTTGTAAATTTTAATTTATAAAAAAGTATTATGTGGAAAATAAAGATAATGTGTTTTTATTTAATTGGGTAGTACATGGATGAAGTGGTGAGAATAGTTCATGGAATAATTTTTTTAATTTTATTTTAAAATATGATTAATTACATGTCGAGCCTTTGAGATTTTTAATAATTATTTATAAGTCATTAAAAAATTAATGGTGTTTAACGGTGTATTGCATTAGTAGTGTTCAGCGATGTGCATCTCCTGTTCTAGACCATCCTATTGATAAAATGTACAAGTGTTGAATGATAAGCATATTATTATACCAATTAAAAAACTCATGTTGATAATGATGTTAATTATTTAATAACAGTGATCAAATGATAACATTTTGTAACTTTAGTAACGAAATTGAATTTTTTTCTAATTTGATGACAAATAGAAATACGCTAATAAATTAAAGACTAATTATATAGTTTACTCCAAATTTTATTAAAGTACAAAGATTGATAGCATACTTCAACCTATTTTTTGCTCATGGATAATTAAAATTTTATAACCGAAATGATATAAAGACAATATCCACGTTGCATATAATTTTTTTGGGATAAACTATGCTTTGAATATCCGAACAATCTAGTCAATTGATATATATCATTTTTTATAATATAGATATTCGATCTATTAACCTATTAAATTATAATGGATATTACAAAAATTTATTATAGGAGCGACCATTTCAACTAAACTTGTTTCATTTACAGTATTAAAATTCAAATTATTGATGTTACTTAAAAACCTAATGCTTCATTGTGTTAGTGCTAGATCAACTGACAATTAGTTATATATAATATTTCTTAATCAAAAGAATGCCTAAGCCATGAGATTAATAAACGATAGTTTTAGAGATCTATTAATTGCTTCAGTGGTCATGAACGCTCAACTGTTATTCATATGATGTGAATCTGAATTTTATTATTTACTTTGAAAATATTATTATAACACCATCGAGTCAAAAAAAAAATCACAGTTCTACAACAAGGACCAAATGTGTCCCAAGAGATTAATTGCTGGATCTCTAAAGGAGGACTATCATAAATGGTGATGAGTAGACGTTATTTATCCGCTACTATGTTGTCTTTCCGACGAACCTAAAGGAAATCCCTGACCCAACACTTTCGAAATTGTCACTGAGATATAAAATGATATTTTAATTATGCTTTTTTAAAAGTTATAAAATAATTATTAAATTTTTAATTAAGGGTGTGCAGCAATCGTTAACCGGTATAACCGTTAAATTTTACTAGTTAATTAATTTACTATTAAAATTAAACAGTTTTGGTTAATTAATCGATGAAAATAATGGTTAATGGTTATTCGTTATGAAATTATTTAGACATAAAATTAGAATTTCTCTATTAATTTTTTTTGAAAATTTTAATATAATACTTATCGGGGAGATGGTTTTATTATTCTCAAAAGAATTAGTGAACATGTAAAAAAAATTATAATAGGTTATTGGTTAACCTGCAATCGAACCGTTAAGTAGCGGTTAAACGTTTTTTAATTGTTAGATTACAATTTAATAAATGTTATAATGTTTAACCAACCGTTTATGTTAAATGGTATATTTAACCTACTATAAACACCCTACTTTTGATTTGGTTATAAATGATCATTGAACAATTAGTTCTCGTCTACTAATATTAGCGGAGATGATGTGTCATATTAAAAAATATCAAAAAAATATTTATAATTGAACTCATGAATTTAACATGCTACATCAGACGACAACTAATAATTCGATAACTATTTTATAATCAAATAAATATTTTAATGATTATTTTATAATTTTTTGAAAATTCAATGACTAATTATTTTAATATAATTTAACGATCATTTAATAGGACATTTGGATTTGGTACGCCCATTTATTCATTTAATAGGAAGGTAAAGCAGCTTCAAGATCCCAATTACTTAGATTTAGCTCAAAACCTCAATAATTAACCCAAAAGTCATGTCAATGTATAAAAGAATCTTGAACCTTTAATTTTTTTGGGATATCAAGTTGTAAATAAAGCTTTTATTCATTTATTTAACATGTGGTCTACAAGGATTAATAGCGACTGTACACGACACAAAGGTCGACGACCTCTTTCTCTCAAAAGCCGCATTTGTCTGTCTACATACATTTCTTCCCATTATTTTCAGCCTTAAATCTTTCCATATGCAACCAAAATGAAAGAACTTGTAGTTGAAACAACAAAGACTTTAAGAGAGGAGAAATAAAAATTTATCTATCTTCCTTAAATCTTGTTTATCCCCTAAACTACATAGTCATTCTCCAGCAGCTTCTTTCTGGGTTTTTCCCAGCTCATCTTTTGCTTGTGTTCTTGTTTTATTGCATGCAACTTCCTTTTCAGGGACTGAGAGATGTGGGTCTTCCTTTCTTTTTCTTCGTGCAAAAATTTTGGCCATATTTGATGCTTCTTCTTACCATGCATGGAATGTTCTTTTAACATCGTTTTTGTTTATGTTGCATCTTTCAAATGATTCCCATGCTTTTTTTCTTCCAATTTTTTGGTTGTTGTTAGGCTATGTCGTGTTGAGATTTAAGGAGATCTTAAATGGGTTACTTTATCTGCTTCTTGTCGTCCAAGACTAGTCTAGTAGTTGCCCAAAAGATAAGATCTTGCTCTAATTCTATCAACTATCTGATATTGCATGCATAGTAAATCCATCATGCAGTAGAATTTGTTTAAGGTATTTCTGTTCATTACACCTTTTTCTGATTCAATCTTCAGAGATCGGTTGAAATCCTTAGCATTTGCAATGGAGTCTCTCCAATACGTTTTCAGTAACTATATAACTGTTTATAACACAAAAAACTTGTTTAATATTGCTGAATTTTTGTTGTCCATGGGAAAATTATTGTGAAGGTTGCAGAGATTTCGATAGGCAGTGAATTGCAATACTTGTCGGCTGTGTAAGAAAGGATGCCAAACCAGCTATGGTTTGCACTGCGGATGATTTATCAGCATGGAAGGATTTTCCAAAGGGTCTCAAGGTCCTTCTTCTCGATGAGGACAGTGAATCTGCTGCTGAGTTAAAGTCAAAGCTTGAAGCAATGGACTATATTGGTTAGAATCCACCTCTTTTTTACCTGAATTAGAAGTCTTTAGTTTCTTTGTGTTTTCACTTCACATGATTGTTCTTTTTTATCTTATTTTCACATGATTGGTTAGAATCCACCTCTTTTTTTTACCTGCTATAGCTCCATTGTTTTAGATTAGTAGTTTTTGGTTGGATTTGATTGTTGTCATGAACTCTACAAAAAGGAATCAATTTGTTGCATTAGCTTGAATCTGCTATAAATAGATTTTCCCCTTCTCATGTACAATTGAAGTAACAAAAGGTAATTGTTTTTGTAGCCATGGATGTTTTGATACTCAATTTGATGAAAAAGAGTAAATTTTTTCCCCTTTGCATGGGGTGGGGCACTGGGGCTGAAGGTTTGGGGTTTCTGAAAAATGTTTGTATATAGAAGATTTTCTTTTAATAGTATATCAAATTTCAGACTTTAGCTGTTCTGGATGAGTATTTCAGTTCAGTTATGTTCTTCCCTTTAAAGATATCCTGTTCAGTGAAATAAATTTATGAAAAATAAAATACAGATGTGTATTCTTTATGGTTTCCTTTTGCAAACAGTAATTAAATGTTATGTTTATACTCTATCTTCATAGTAATCTCATGTATTTTCTTTAATTTTGCCTTCTGTGTCCTTTTCTACTTTGTCTCTCCGAATGTATGAGAAAAGTTAGTGCCTTTTTGCAGTTTGTACCTTCTGCAACGAGAATGAAGCTCTTTCGGCGATCTCAAGTAGACCTGATAGTTTCCATGTAGCCATTGTAGAGGTAATGAATGGAGTTTGATGATTTCTACAACAAGTTTATATATATATTTGTTTTTTTTATGCTTCAAGTGTGGACGATTTGTCGTAAGCACATGGTGATAGACCTTTAGCATGATCTTTGTTCCGGAACTTGTACTAGTTGCTTACTAGAAATTTTATAGTATTATATAATTATAAGCTACTTTTGCTTTGTCATACACAGTAATCCTTTGCTACTTCGGTCCTTCACATGCCACTTTATGATGCAGGTTAATAAGAACAATAACAATGGGAGTTTCAAGTTTCTTGAAACCGCGAAGGACTTGCCCACCATTAGTAAGTTCGGAAACTACACCTGCGTTGTTTTGCTGTAGATCTTGAAATTATATCATATGAAACACTTTTTAATCACCCTGCACATAATCTTTTTTTGGCATCTGTCATACTAAATCATGGTTGGACATATTGTCTAGTTCCTAATGCTGTTGTAAATCATTTTCATTTCAGTGACTTCAAATATTCATTGCGTCAGCACCATGATGAAGTGCATTGCGGTAAGATTTATTCCAGCATACCATACACCGAGCAGTTTTCGTGTATTTTCTGCCGCACATGTGTGTTAAACCAAGTTGTCAATTCAAAATATTTTAGATTCTTAATCATCTTAATCCTTTCACATGGATTTTTCCGATGAAATTCAGTGCTTTAACGAACTTTTAAGTTTCATTGTACAAGTCATCCTGACTGAAATCATAGTGTTGCCTAGGTTCTTTTCCACACACCATAATTGCTAACGCTCTGCCAACTTATTTTCAGCTTGGTGCAGTTGAGTTTCTTAGGAAGCCGTTGTCTGAGGAGAAACTACGGAATATATGGCAACACATGGTTCGTAAGGTTGGTCTGGATACTGCTTGAATTACGCTGAAGTATACATGTAAATGGCAACTAAGGTACTTTGTTATAGAAATTCTCATTTTATTAGTACTTACAGGCATTCAATGCTGCGGGCAAAGACCTTTCTGAATCACGAAAGCCTGTTAAAGAATCCTTGGTTTCAATGCTGCATTTACAATTGGAAAATGGAGAACCCAAGAATGAACACTTGTATAAAAGCGAAGATGCATCTGTGATTCATGAAAATGTCCCTGAACCATCAACAGCAAGTGATAGGTATTCAGCTCCTTCAACACCACAACTAGAGCAGGGAGGAAGGTTGATAGCCGACGGAGATTACCAAGATCATTCTAACTGCGCGCCTGAGAAAGAGAGATACGAGCAGGATGGAGAATCCAAATCTGTCGAAACTACCAGGGACAATAAAATTGCTGAAGTAACTGCACCAGTTGGCCAACCCCTGGGACCAAGGGAGGCAAGAGTAAAAGAGGAGGCCGACTTAGTTGATGGTACCAGGGGCAAGAGTACCATGTGTTCTCAAACGCAAAATGGAGTAAATAACAAAGATTCTCATGCTGTCGCTGAAAACCCCAATATGGTTTCTGGTATTCATAGTTCTTATCCGAACAAAGCCAATCGAAAAAAATTGAAGGTAATATATCTCATAATATATATGTGTATATAATTCATACCTTGTCTTTTTTTGGCAAAATTTCACAAGTTTTTAAAAGAAAGTAGCTTGTGGTAACATTCCCGTAAGCCTGCATTATATCTTGCAAGTTTTCCAGTAGTCCTGCCACTATCTTTTGTCAGATAGAAGCTTAGAAAAAACATATTACTGAGAGCATTTGCAAATCCTAATCTACTGTCACATGATCCCACAGTTTCATCATGTTTCTGTTCAAAACTGAAATCTTAGGTTGATCAGTTTTTGAGATTTTAAAACTTTTTGACATTTCGAAAGCTATTCACCAGGGTAGCCATCCTCACATTACTTTCAGTTTTTTCATGTCATTACTTGCATTCATTATCTAGTTCTTCAGATAACACCACAAAGTTTGGGAGGAAGTTTATCATTAACTTATGTTTTCTTTTTTCCCCCCTTGTTATAAGCCCTAAGATCGAGTCTCGGGATAAATCTTTCTCGTAATGAAGGAAAAAGTTGAAAGAAGTAGGTTGGATGGGTTATAGCTTAGAATCATTTATGTGCTATACTGTTTGCAATGTCTTTCTTAATGTGTAATATCCTATCTTTTCGAGCACATGTATACTTGAAAATAGAGTTCCCATCAAACTTTTATTGATTAATTTCCTTTGAACATTTATGATTAAGTAATTTTTCGGGTTTGAATTCTCAGGTAGACTGGACTCCAGAACTCCACAAGAAATTTGTAGAGGCAGTGGACCAATTAGGCATAGATCAAGCCATCCCTTCTCGAATACTAGAGCTAATGAAAGTAGAAGGCTTGACAAGGCATAATGTTGCTAGTCATCTCCAGGTTGGCATCAGTTTTGCCTTTTTGATAAACGCGCGATCTGGTTCTATAATTCCAGTGCCTTTCACTCACTGTGTGGTGCACTGCTTGTTCCTGTTTAAAATTCAATTCCGGTTACAGTTTTGCTTCTCAAGAATCGTTTCCTTTGTTATTCTAGCTAAGCTTAGTGTATATAGACATAAGACATTGCAATATATATGACATTTACCTTGTTTAAATAACAGTACGATCAGATTTTGCCCTTTTTTTTGCTTCTTCGACATGAACACAGGTGAATAAATTTTCTACTCAGCTGAAAATGATTTGACTGTTGCTTGTGAAACAGAAATATAGAACGCATAGAAGACTGGTGAATAAATTTTCTACTCAGCTGAAAATGATTTGTCTGTTGTTTGTGAAACAGAAATATAGAAGGCATAGAAGACACATTTTGCCCAAGGAGGATGATCGAAGGTGGCCACAGAGAGATAACATGCGAAGGAGTTGTTATCCACATAAACCGATCATGGCCTTCCCATCACATTACTTGAGTCATGTTGTTCCAGTAGGTCCACCCTATCCCATGTGGGGACCACCTCCTCATCCGTCCAGCATCCAGATGTGGGGTTCACATAGTTACCCTCCGTGGCAACCAGCTGAAAGTTGGCATTGGAAGCCATATCCAGGGGTAAGTTTATTATTGTCTACAATTTCATATTTTTAACGTCTTTGCTGAGTCGCTGATTCCATTAACCAGCATGTTACATTGCATAGGTAAAGATATGAAATGCAGGTACATATTTGATATATGATCTATTTTATTTTTATTATTCAGGTGCATGCCGATGCATTGGGTTGCCCTGTTATGCCCCCACCTCTTGGATATTGTTCTACATTCACACAAGTGAGTAGTTCACAGCATACATAGAATGATCCTTTATATATATATATATATATATAAGTCTAGCATGTGAATGAATTTTAATATTTTTTTTCTGGTATTCCGGTTAATACAAATCTACAGAATGCATCTGTATTTCATTGTTCTGGCACTGTGGATAACAGAAGTGGCATGCCTCAAAATTCTGTTGAACATCAGCCGGTAATCCATCTTTCGTTAAGCTTTTTAGTTTCTGACGGTTCGGTTACATATGTTTAAACATACATGCGGGACATGGGAATCGTTACGAAAAGAATGATGCAGTGCGACTTTATGTCGGATTAACGGGGTAGCTCTATCTGATCTTGCACTTTTATCTTCACTGTGACAAATGTGTATGTTTGAATGCATTGGCAGGCAGAGGAGGTCGTCGACAAGGTTGTGAAGGAAGCAATAAACAAGCCTTGGTTGCCTTTGCCTTTAGGCCTCAAGCCTCCTTCCACTGATAGTGTGCTAGCTGAGCTCTCTAGACAAGGCATCTCCACCATCCCTCCTCGCATCAATGGCCATAATTGATACTGATGTGGCACTATGTGTCTGGTTCGTTTGGACCACCCTTTTTTGCTGCACTTTGAACTATTTCAAGCTCCCATCATCATTCACTCATGAAAGTAGGAAAAAGAAAAGAATAAGATAATAAAGAAAGCATCTGCGGTTATGTGTGGTGCTCGTGAACTATTTCAAATATGAGTTTTATCTCTGAGAGAGCAATTCGTCTTATCATTACATTTAACACTTGTTGATAATCTGATTGGATCCATAATCACAATGGAAAAAGCGTTCGGTCACTGATATATTTATAGTTTGTATAAATAAAATAAAATAAAATTTATTTTTTTAGTTCAAACAGTAGTAATTAGGTCGATTTGGAGATTCATTTTTATTTAAAAGAGTTGGGAGTAATAGACAGGGTAACTTTGATGTGCAATCAATTTGGAGAGCTACAAATTCTGACCGATGGACATCTTTTATGCCCAAAAATAAAAGGTAATTTTGATATTTTAAACGGTTATTTCAATAAATATAATTTTTTTTGACAATGGTAACTGAGTTTATTAAAAAATCCAAAATCTTATAGAGAAGGGAGGGAGAATAATGGGATTAGTTTATCAAAATTTTATACAAAAAATCTAAAAGTGCAGAGAAAAATAAATATTTTTAAAGAGATTAGCATACCATCAAAATCTAAAAGCCTTCTTGAATCTATTTGTCTCTATCCAAACGAGACGTATTACTAGGTGGAAAAAAAGAGTGGTGAGTAAGTTAAACTATCAGACAGATTGTTCCGCTACTCATGACTGATTACATCGGCAAACAACCATCAACCGAGTGAGGATTTATCTTTCTATAATCACCGACATAATAAAAAACTAACGTCATGAAGATCTCTATACGAGCACCAAACGACCAGTAAGATACGTTGAAATCATGTCAAAAATGATAGATAAAATAAAACCACAAAAAAACGTGTCACAAAGATAGAGAAAAAAAAGTATGTCACAAGGACAGAGATTTTATTAAAAATATAAAAGAAAAGAAAATAATAAATCTGGTAATCGATAACTAATACTAAGACTGATTGCCGACCACCGACTAAAAAAAATAAAAAAAGAAACTACAATGTTAAAAATAGTGCAGGAAAAAATTAGGTTAAAATTTTTATAAGGGGATATGAATTCTTTTCAATAAATATAATTAAATTAGAAGATAACAAAACATATCATTAACCAACAATGAAAATGAATATTAGTAATGGTTTCAGTATAAAGGTAAAGAAATTAGTATTATATATCCTTTTATAGCATGTAAAATTTAAAAGTTTTATATTTTTTTTGACTGTTGGAGGAAGATAAATGGATAACTGAGATAAACTGTATAAAATGAGAATATTATTCCAGGAAAAAAAGAAAAAAATAATTTTAGCTATTTATTTATTTTTATATATTTTACATAGTATAAGTAGATATTTATCCTAGTATTAAGTTTTTTTAATAGTCTCAAGATAATTACAATGTAATATTTATTCATACTTTTTTAACCTTTGAGATAAGCCACATCTTGTAGACAAAGTATTAAATTTTATACATCTTGTAGACGAGTATTAAATTTTATATTTCTTTTATTTTGTAAATAAGTGATTAGTTTACTTTACCAAAGAAAAAGAATTTTTTATATCACAACCCAAATTTATATAAAAAAGTTTTAAAATTTTAAGGTAAAGTTTACAAATGGTCACTAAACAATGGTAAAATATTCATTTTGGTCATCAAATTTTCAATTGTTACAAAATAGTCATTAAGTTTAAATTTTTGTTACAAAATGGTCATTGATCCATTGACTGTCGTTAAAGGGTGATGTGTCAGTTAAAAATTTGTACAATAACACATTTAGTCCTCTATATTTACACGTTCAATCAATTTAGTCCTAATTGAAAAAACAATAAATTTAGTATTTATTTACACATTCTATCAATTTGATCCTATTTTTTAATAACAAATAATTTAATAAATAAAAAAAGATTGATAATTATTCCATGTACAAGCGCTTGTGAAAATCCTAAATCAGGTCACTAAGCACTAAAACTAAGACGCTTGTAGAAACTTTTCCCACTAGGAGTGCATGGGATATTTTGAGAAGATAGAGAATAGGAAGACTTGAACGGAGATGGAAAATGAGATTAGCAAACCCCTGGATCAAAGACAACATTTGGATATAATTGAGTAAATATATATTTTGAACTATTTCTTATAAAGGATCTTACAAGATAAGACTTTCTTCACAAAAGGAATGAGCATAACAAATCCAAATTGAATTCACAGTTCTCTAGTATCCAGTATTGTACCGAAGCACCAATTTTCCCCAAACTAGTCAAAATCTGAGTACAATAATAACTCAACTTTACAGTGCAAAGAAAAAAAAAAGGAAAAGTAGGAGAAGCCACTTATATTTATATCATTCTGCAAGTAATTGAAAATTCTATTTTAAGTTTCTTTTTTTTTTAAGATTCCACTTAACTTAGACAACTTTCTACCAATCAAATATAACTTCCTTAAACCTATAATGGATTAACACTTCAGATTTTCTTCAATGGCGTTAAATTAATAAAGAGTAAATTACAAAATCATCATTGAACTTTGTTCTATGACCTATTTTGGTCACTGAACTTTCAAAATGATTAATTTACTTACTGAACTTTATACATTGACCTATTTTAATCATTTATTAATATTTTGGTATGACTTGAATAAAAAAATTGCTAAAAGAAAGCTCACCTTCTATTATTCCGATGACTGGAGTACCCTTTCCTAGATCCCACCGGTGGGAGGGAGCTATGGGGGGGTTTATCATTTATATATAATTTCATATGAGAAGCAAACCCAGAATTTGAGACAAACATAGAGGGAAAACAATGTTGTCAAGGCGGGAGATTCTAAACTTCTTGTTAGGCAAAGATATTAGGCAACTGCTAAAGCGCAAAGGCAGTGATGCTAGCCAAACATGTATGCAGTTTCATCCATTGTTATGACGTATAATCTTATCTCCTTTGCTCGGCTTCACGCCGCATTAATTCCTTTGATTCCAGTGACGATTACAAAAGAAAGTGCTCTCGAAGAGTTGCGAGCGTCGATGTTTAACAGCTTTGCCGCGTCGGAAAAAGCCAAGAATCTGCAGCATCGCCTTTGCACCCCGACGATCAGAACATCAGCCGCCGAATTTGAACAATCAAAGTATAGCGGAGACCGAGAGAAACCACATACTAAAAAACGGTGACGATCCGACGGCTAAAAGCGGATATCAGAGCCAAAAAAGTCTAACAGTTTCGACTCAATTTACACATATCAGTGCGCTTTTCGGTGAAACTAACCTCAAAGTCAGAATCAATAGGTCGAGACGTATCCAGTGGTATAATTTGATAAAATTCAGTCATCGTACACATAGGCGGACGGTGGCCGGCGACGTCGAAAACCATGAGAAAAGGCTAGGGTTTTCAAAAAGCTTCAAGGTTCTTTGTTAAATAATGGCAGTAAAAATACTTTTATGAAAATTTAATTATATTTATAATTTTGTTAAATATACCAAGTCATACCAAAATATTAATACAATAATATTGAGGGACTAAAATAGGTCAATGTATAAAATTTAGTAAATAAATTAATTATTTTAAAAATATAATTACTAAAATAAGTTAGATAGTAAAATTCAATGATAATTTATGTAATTTACCCATTAATAAATGATTAGGATATGGAGTTGAAGTACTTACGACAACGATAAATAGAGGTATCGAAGTGGACATCGCAGAGGCGACAAAGCTTTGTGGCTTTTGGGATCAGCAACTTGTGTTGTGCCTTGTGAGAGACCAAGCTTTCTCCCAATATCTGATATATCCCATATTAACCCCAGAACCGTTCCTGGATTTTCTTTGATTCTTTTATGATTCTATGGAGAAGCAGAGAACTAAGCCTGATCTAGTTTTTTTATGAAAAATGAGAAATGCAGGAAGAAAGACAAGGGGTAGAGTTGGCGCCAGAAGCTAAACTGTTGCCGCATTCTATCAACTTTATTTTTTTTTATTTTCACCTTTAAAAATTGTATATATATTATAATTGAAAATATGGACAAATTGATAACATTGTGTAAATAATAAGGGTTAAATTTGATAGTTTTTTTCAAATTATGATTAAATTGATTGAATGCATACATATGAAGGACTAAATGTGTTATTGTATAGATATTTTTAATTGTCATATTACCCTCTAATGATAGTTAACGGTTCAGTGATTATTTGGTACAAAAATTCAAGTTTAATGATTACATTTTACTATACTTTAGTGGTCATTTGTGAACTTTACTTAAACTTCTACCGAAAGTTATTTAGTGGGAATTTAATTATGTAAATTAAAATTTTGATTGTACAATTTATATAGGAAAATGTGGTTTATATAAATGTAAAATTATAATATGTCTAATGGTGATAGATTTATCCATTTTTAATAGTATACCATGGTAGTATTAATAATACAGAGTATAAATTACAATGGTAGTAACTGAATTTTTAAGATATTTTTATTTTTGATGATTAAACTTTTAATACTTGTATTACAATTGCCAAATTTTTAATTCGTTTTTATTATAGTTACTGCCGTTAAAATTTTATTTCTCCAAAAAGCCCCTAGTCTTAAGAATTGATAGTCGCTACAAATGTTGATTTTTCGATGAATGAAGTGGTTACCAATCAATCCCAATGGTGGGAAGATTTCATTTGACCAGAAAATTAACATACATTTGAGATTTGATTGATATTTGAGGGGATTAATAGATTTTTTAACGATGTTGAACCGGTGGAAATGAAAAGGGAGAGAAAGGGAGTGCTTTGGTGATCTTTTCAACCGGAGAAACAACCAAATCTATAGAAACGAGAACGAAAGAAGATGATGATTCAATAGAAACTAAAAGTTAAAACTTGTTAATCTGTCATTTGTAATCGTTGGGATCAACTTAAAATTAAAGTATGTCAATCTTTTGACAAAGTGAATCATTCTCACCGTTAGGATTGACCAACAACTTATCTATACATCGAAAGTTTAACCTTTTTGTTGTGGTTATCAATTTTTAAAATTCTACTTTTTAGAGAAGAAGATTTTAACGATCATTTTCAAAGATAATAATCGTAAAAAAACAAATTAAAAGTTTAATGATTATAATACAAAATTTTAAAAATCTAATAAAACTCATGACATGGTTTTTGAGATGGCAATCTTGTTTTTTTTTTGTTGATTGTGTAGGGTAAGGTGAGTTTACAGTACAATAGCTTAATATACGGCGGCATAATTAAAATGTTAAATAACACAGAACCTAAAATGTTACCTACACAACCGAAATGTTATACTTTTTAATAACATTTTATGTTGGTGGTAAGTCTCGAAGCTCACACAAGTTTCAAAACTTGTCGTGAAAAAATATTTAGGTAATACTTTACGTTTGCAACTTAAAATATTATACTTTTATAGTAAAATTTTAGGTTGATGATATGTTTTAAAATTTATAGACAAATTTTAAAATTTATGGTTTAAATAACATTTCGGTTGGTATAACATTTTAAATTATATATTTTTTAACATTTCAATTATACTATTTTTTAGCTGTATATTAAATTGTTGTACCACATACTTACCTCTGTAGGGTACACAATTTTCAGTTGCTTTTACGTGTTCCCACGCCATTTATTTATTTTTAGAGATAAAATGCTTAGCATTTTGTGTGTGTAAAATTTGGACTGCTACAATTGGGCTTCACAGTAAGTTGTAACTGAGCAAAACTGTTTAGGCTTCTAAAATATCTTGCAATCATCAAGTCCATTAACATTGTGATTATAGTAAAACTTTGATAGATAGTCTGTGTAAAATTAATTTTATATAAGTTTGTGTAATTACACTATAAAAACTCAAATATTAAATTCCTAACCCTAAACCTTGAACCCTATATACTAAATTCTAAACACTAACCTTAAATTCTAAACCATACAACCTAAACCCCTAAACTTTAAATCCTAAACTAAAACCCTAATCCCTAAAACTAAAAGACACGTGTAAACTAAAGCTTACACGGCCTGTGTATCAAAGTTTTTTCCTTGTGATTAAGGTCTACTTGACGGTATTGTAAAAAAAGTTCTACTTGACAGAATGTTGTATAGGTTTTTCAACCTTTTGGTGTACGACAAGTAAAACTCGATTCGACTTAAAAAAATTAAATTATTTAATTTTATTTGATAATAAAATACTTAACTCGTCTTGATTCGACTTGTAATTTTATAAACTCGAGTTGAAAAAATTTTAAATAAAATTTAAATTATAGAATAAAAATTCAAATGAATCGAATAACTTAAATTTTTTAGTAATTAGTAGATTAATTTTCAAGTTCGAGTTGAGTGTCTCAATTTTACCTTATATATATATCACATGTGAAAAAATATGAAGAAATATATATATGTATTGTTATATGATTATAGAATACTGATTAAATTAGAACTAATTATTATCATATCATTATAAATTTATACAATTAAGAATAGAAACTCAAGCAACTCGACTTGATTCAGCTAGAATTTTACAAACTTAACTCAAATTTTTTTAAATAAAATTTAAATTATAAAATAAAATTATTTAATTTGAATAGCTCAAAATATTTTAACTCGATCTAATGTTTATTCTTATTTGAGCGGCCAACAATGGATTGATGAGTAGGAGTGGTTGAAATGAGTGCCCAGAAGAGAAGTCAACGAAGCGTCCCATCAGCTTCATTTCCCTCCAAATTGATTTCCAAAACACACAAACGCAGTAGTTGGTCAAATAAAGATATCCGTAAGTGGAAGTCATTCTCGCTACTCTTTTTATCGCGTCGTAATATATCCCAGCTTTGATTCAAACGCCCAACCCTCCTCAATGTGGTCCAAAAAACCCATTTCAAACACAAAACCTCTATCCCCCAAAGAATGCATTTTCAGGGTTTTAATATTTTTGCAGACATATATAGAGATGGACTAAAATTTTGAAATTTCTATATAATTTATTTTTTAGAAGTTTTTATTAAAAATTTATTATCGCCCCTAAAAGTATATATTTTTGAATACATATATGTACAATATATTTGATTATAGGAGTAAGCGTTCGATCGAGTCGAGTCAAAAAATTTTGAGTTATTCGAGTTGATGCGTTATATTTTATAACTCAAACTTTATTTGAATTTTTTTCGATTGGATTCGAGTTCGAGTCGAGTTTTATACAAATTTAATTGTAATTATTAATCATGTTATAGTACAGTTTAATTTTAATTTAAACGATTTTCTCTAATCATATAATATATGCATATATATATATATATCTTTATATTTTTCTATATGTGGCATATATTTCTTCATATATTTTTTATATTGGTATATATATCAGTAAAAATTGAGGGACTCAACTCGAACATAAAAATCAATCTACTAATTACTAAAAATTTTGAGTTATTTGAATTTCTATTTTACAACTCAAACTTTATTTAAAATTTGTTCGAGATAAGTCGAAAAATTTGATTTTTCAACTTGAGTCGAGTTTTGCTCTCCCCTATTTGATTATTTTTGAGTAGTTCGTTGGAAGTGATGAAACTTGACATGCAATGCAGCTTTCTATTTCCTCTTTTGATGGTTTGTGTAACACCGCGAATTTTTGCTCCAAATTTAAAATCCTAATTTTAAAATCTCTAAATTCAAAACCCTAGAAATTAAGAATTTAAAAATGAAACCCTAATTAAGAAATTTAGGAATTAATTAAATTTTAAACAAATTTAATGATATTTTTATAAATAATTAATATTGGCATCTACTTTGTGAATCCTAGAAAAGAACAAGGGCCTACCTTGTAATTTATCCAAAATTATATATGTATATAAGTTTGGTTTCACCGTAGCTTCTTTTTTTTCAAGCCTTCTTCCCTCTCCCTCTCTCAATTTATATTCGAAACACATATTCTTTTTCTTTCTTTCTTTTTAATTTATTTAATTCGATCAAACACTGCCGAGTCTTTGGCACCAGTCAATTCAACTATGTCCTCGGTTAATTTGAAGATCAACTATTCGAATCAGATAAGTATTTATTAAATTTCGTTAGATTAGTATATAGGAATAATTCCTTAATCATAGGATTATTCTCATAGGTACCAATACAGTTGGACCCAATGCTTCTGAATCTTGAGAAGCGCCTCAATCAGTAGGTTGAGTTTGCTTTTGCTAAGGTGTGTTTTCTTCCCGTGCTATAAATAAATAATTTTTATATGGTTTTACACATTGTTTGATTATGATTTGCATTATGGTTTGTATGGTTGACATCATATGCATACGATTTTAGAATGTGTTTTAATTATGATTTATAAAATATTTGATTTACGAAATATTGGATTTACGGAACTATGATCTACAGAATTATGGACTATGATTTATGGATTTATGAAGTATGTTTATGGACTATCGGATTTATGGAATTGTGTTTATGAAATTTGAGTTTTAAACATCATACATGTACAGACATAGGTTGAGATTTGTACGGAGGAAGTTCAGTGGTTTCACCCTTGGGCTGAATTCCACTTCGGATTGGCGGACGTAGGGAGGAGGTTATGGGAACCTTCCTCATCTAGGGCGGATTGCATTACATTACGCTTGTGATATTGTACCATTGTTTTATGCTTTAAAGAAACTTGAGAAAATATTACTATGTTTTATGATTATAGTTTTTCTTGCACTTTAGAGACACACTAAGCTCTTTAGCTTACTCCTCCATAGTTTCCTCTTACAGATATATTTGGACTTTAGGCGACGTGGTACTTGGAGGATCTCACCTTTTATCCGGTTATTTTGTTATTGAGTATGAAACTATTTTTAGTTATTCAGATTATCATTTATTATTTGGGATATTGATTTAATCCATACTTGGAGACTATTTATGCTTTTCAGATTATTTTAGCATTCTATCTACTGTGATTTTTATTCAAAGATTTTACTTAAATATTTGAATATTAATTATGATATTTGTATTTTATTATTATGAGATATTTATTAAATTATAGTTATATATATATTTTAAATTAAAGTATAATATTTAAAATTTGTTTCCTTGAGGAAAAAGTTTTCAAACGTGACTTCCTAGATTCGGCCTATTTCTTCTGGGTCAAGTTTAAAGGGTTACAGTTTGTTAATGAGTCATGACAAACCACCATGAATGACTCAACAAAAGCTTTCTTCTTGATTGGTCATTTCCAAGATGATCCTCAAATAGGATATTGAATTGTTGGTAGGAATATTTGTCTACTTTTTAGATTAAGTTTGAAGGGTTTTGAGTTGTATATGGTAATTGTAATAGAAAATGACTAATTACAACCACTTATCGAATTTTATAACTTTGCATTTGTGCTGGTCCTTGAGTTGCAACAATCAAAGGACCCAAATAAAAATAAGGAAAATGGGGTTGTTTTGCAACAATTCGTGGTCTTACTCAAAAAAAGCTATTAATTTCTTTTTTTATGGTGAATTTTTATGTAACCCCCTAAGCCCACCTATGTAATACACCTAAGACCAGGAGGTCACATTAGGGTCACCGGAGCAACCCACAGTAAAAACTGAAGAAAATTATTACAAATACATTAAATACTATAAAATAAAACTTAATTTAAAACATAATTTTGAAACATAGTTTAAACATAAAATAATAATTCAGAAAACATTCGACAGACTTTGGTTCATAATAAATCTCAACATACATGCCCACTAATTACACATGTACCGTACTCTGCAAGCAACGTCAAGGGAACTCCAAACTGATAGCGGTCATAAATCTATAATCGAATTTCTTTAACCTGAAATGGTGAAACAAAGTGAGTTTGGGAAAGCTCAGTAACACAAAACTACCAAATGATGATGTAGACAAATGCATGTAAGGTAAACAGATTCATGGTATAGTATAAAACTATCACGGTGTTCCGGGTATCCACAAGTTTCAATTACGGTTCATTTTAAAATCTTATCTATCCTTCATCTGAACTCCAATAGGCAGTTTTCAAGACTGCATCTATAAGGCATTTACCCAGGCTGTAACCCCCTTGACCCGGCCTAGACGCCCAACCGAACCAAGAAGGCTACATTAGATTTGCCGTAGCAAACCGAAGAGACACAACCAAACCCGGTCTATTTTTTTTCTTTTTATCTTATGTAGATGCCAATTATTAATCCTACATGTTCATACAGACATCAAGGGCAACCCCAACTCAATCGGGCATCAATTTGACATCCAATTGATCACATTTGTAATTTAGGGACCAAATTGCAAATACAAAGAATTTTAGGATTAAAGCTCATTTTTTAGTTACCAATCTTTAATTAGCCAGGTTCTAAACTTCCATCTCAAATTTCAGCTTAAACCGATTATTCTACCATATATAATAGCTTCGGCAAGAATTAGGTACTAAAATGCAAAGAAAACAAAACTGCCCAAAATGACATAAACAGGAAAAACAACCATCCGTATAGAAACGGGTAAGCCCGTACCGATACGATTTGAAACACACCGTTTTGATACACCATTATATTATATCGATACGTGTTCTGCGTAATAAGTGCTCCGCAATTGTGCAAGTGTACTCGTCGCAAGTTATAGTATAAAAGATATCGTCTCCACAGGGATTGGTGCCACTTCAAGAATCTAATCTCTTGCACTGTAAAAAGTAAAAACACAAGTAGGTGATTGTAGGAGTTTAATTAACAACTAAACTAGAAAGCAAATAAGTAAAAGAAGATGTAATCAAATGAGAGATAATAGGCCATGTTATCGTGAGTTGATGTGTGATAGCCGATTGGATCATCTTGGTAAAAGAGTGCAAGGACAACTCAGTTGCCGTGGTAACTTGCACAACGGGGTTGCCTTGGTAACTAATCGATGGTTGCCTGGGCGACTAGCTGGGAAACTACTCGGGCGGCTGGGCAGCAACTTCAAGGTTCGGTGGAGCGTTCTTCAATGGTTTCTTCTTATCCCTAAGTCGAAACTCTAGCTATTTGTTCATGCCTTGATAATACATCCATGCATGAATCAAGGGTGAACAACAACCAATCTTGCGCTCTTCTTAGCCGTTGAAATCCTTAACTTATCCCTAAGCCGGATTAATCTTCACCATCAATAGATTGCATAAAGACCATACTCATTAGTTTCTTGAATCTAACTCTCCCGATATTAGATAAATAGATGAAGTTACGAGATCCTCTCCCAATTCACTCGCAAACAAGAATAAGAACCAAGAATGAGTAAACCTTGAATTGAAAGTGCAAACTCTTATTACCTAAACAAAATCCAATTGTTTTTCACAACCACAAAACACAATAACCTTAGACAAGTAGATTTAGTTAATGGTTAGGTTCCAAAAAAACACAAGATAAAGAATTCCTAGCATAAACCTAATGGAACAAGAAAGAAAAAGATGAAGAATGGTTGAGCCTTGTCGATATCTCCCCATTTGATCTTGTCGAAAATTCTCCCCTCTCCCCATTGGAGTTGATGGCATGGTCTTGAATTTATAGGGCTAGGTCAAAGTCTTTTTTGAGGAGGAAGTTAAGTTGGAATTAAATTATCTTTAAAGAATATAATTCTTTATTATATTTAAATTCCTTCTAGAACTTCTCCTATCTTCTTGGGATTTAATTTCTCTTTGACCTCTTCATGGAAATCAAACTCCTTTGGGATTTAGCTTTGCTCCACGTCATCTTGGGCTTATCTAGTCATCGATTTTGAGTACCATATCATCTTATTCCTTGTCGAAAATTGCCCTGGCAACTAGCTCAGCATCTCCTTCATGCATTGCCCTGACAACTAGCTCGGCATCTCCTTCATGCATTGCCCTGGCAACTGGTTCCAGCCTTGCTTTGGCAAGTGATTTTGCGCACACACACAAAACACACCAAAGCAGTATATTTTTCCACAAAATTGAGCAAAATATGAAATCAAGCTTGTACACCAAGGAGACGATGCAAACATGCATGAATGACTAATAATGCAACTAATATGAGCCTAAGTCTAGCAATAATAAGAATAAAAAGGGTAATAAAATAGTACTTTTAGACACTTAACACACCACTATTGCTTGTCCTCAAGCAATGCAAACTAATAATTACCCGCCAAGACTTCAATTTTCACAAACTTGGCTTTGAAGTTGATTTCAATTCTCAGAACCGGGGCACAAAGTATGATTGACTTTTCATTTTTCGGACAACTTAGGAATTACTCGGAATCAAACTATAATGCTCGTGAGTGTGTGCGGAGTTGTGTGCAAGTTGATTTTTCAGATTCTATGCAAACACGAGGTTTTCAAATTACTTCATTGGGTTCTTTTAACCTGTTTTAACTAAAGTCGGTTTCGGGCACCTCTAGTGTTTTGTTTTTAGTTTTCTTAAGTTAATTAATTTATTCGACTAGAGTCAGTTTCGGGCATCTCTAGCGATCAATTTTTAGCGCATACTAGAGCCAATTTCGGGCACCTCTAGTGATCAATTTTTAGCGCATACTAGAGCCAATTTCGGGCACCTCTAGTATTCATCCAATTTTTATTCTAATCCCTTAATTTTTTAACTATCAACCTAAGTTCGCTAGAATTCCTTAAATCAATCAAGTCACAACAGTGTTTTATCAAGTTTAGCATCATAGTAAGATTCTAAGTGTTTCCATGTTTATCCTAGAATAAAAAGTTCTATCAATTAAGTATATTGGCAAAGTCATCATCAGATATTCATCAAATCTAGGCAATTCTTGTTCCAACTAAAGGCATGGCAAGCCATTTATGTATCCTAAATGCAATACTTAAGATGAATGCAACTAAACATGGTAACTAACTAATAACAATCCCCCCAAACTCGAGTGAGGCATTGTCCTCAATTCATGCAACAAAGAAAAATAAACATAAAGAAAAGTAAAATGCAAACGAGGACTTACTTCGAGAGTTTGTCGTTGTGGATGATTAGTTTCCTTTTGGTCGGTGTCTTGATTCTTTTGCTTTAACGCGGTGGTTGCTTCCTTGTTGCCGATGGTGGAATCGATCCTCGTACGGGGTTGTTCTCATCGTCCTATTCGTCAATGTCATTGCCTTTTCGTTTGGGCTTGGAGGATTCGATTGGTGCGGTCTTTGTTGGTGCAATGGAGGACTCGTCCGAATCTGAAAAATCAGACAAATTCAGTACGAGTTGATTCGGGCATAGGTGCGTTACCTTTAGCTTTTGCAGTGGTTGACAGGGCGTCTTTAGCTTTGGTTTCCATGACATCTTCAGTGTTGGTTACAGTGGCAACTGCTTGGGCAGATGCAGTATAGGTTACCGCAGCATCATCTGTTGCGGTTGCCGTGGCAACTGCTTCATTGGTTGCCGTGGCAAGGATTTCGACAGGAAAGATGGGGAATGGCACGCGGCTGTCCGGGTACTTTTCCAGGATGACTTGGGTGATGGCATTGTTGTGATCCTTCATGTACCGCATGAACATTAGTTGGCGGTCTTTAATTTGCCTAAGGTGGTTCGCCAACGGTTGTAAGAGTGCTTCAAGTTGTCTTGGGGTTGATGGCCGTGTTGCCCGGGCATTAGATGCTTCGACATTAGGGGTTGCCGAGGCGGCATGAGTTGCTGCGGTAATTGAATATGTTGAAGATTTTACCGGTGCCTCTCATATTAGCTTTCAGATTTGTGCTCGATTCCAACTGAACTTTGGTATGGCCTTTTCATCAGTGGACTCACTTGGGACATGCATCTCCTTGCAAAGATTGGAAATTAAGCACGAGAAGAAAAGATAACCCTTGTCTTTTGTGCTACATACAAAAATCTCATCACAAATAATTTTTCCAATGTTAATGATGCGATTATGCAAGATAGAATGTATGAGCAAAAGACGAGGTGTATCAACGGTGGTATTGTGTGTTGTAGGCATTAAAGAAGTTTTAACAAACTTATTCCATAATTTTGCCTCGGGTTTAAGCCGAAGGCGATTTACCGTGCCCTTGTATTTACTGTCGTTCCAATGAGTTCCCAGTAGAGTGAGTTCTTGAAGCACCTTGTCGAGTTGCTTGGGCGTGAGTTGATCAACAAAAGCTTGATGCTCGTCCTTCTCAATGTAGAGCCCGTAAAAGGTGTTGATGTTTTCGGGGCCTATGAGTATAGCCCTGTCACGAACAAAAACATAAGGATCATCCGGGTTAGATGAGCGAGCATAGAATTCTTTTACCTATGAGATGTTACCCGGTTCCGATTGATGGCAAAAGATTTGCCACTTTTGATGTGCAATCCTTTTGAAGATGAATGGTTCAAGGCCGAAATCTTGATGAGAGTTAGAGTATTCAAAGCCTTGTTCTTCGCAAATCTTCTGGCTTTCAAACTTGGAGTGAAATCTTTCTTGAACCACCAGTGTACAAACTTCTTGTATCTCGGTTCTTTGGAGGAACTTGGATGAACCAAAAATTCAATTTTGGATGCCATGGATGATCTTGGTTGTGAGTTTGGTAAAAACAAAAAAAAAGAAAGCAAAAGAAACTAAAGAGTTGCAAGATTGAAAAGTAGGAATAGATTTCTTGGAAGTTAAGGGTGATGGGCTATATAGAAAAGATAGGTAGTAAATATGGTGGGTGGGATTAATTTTGGAATAAAGAAGAAAGGGGTTTCGATTTAGGGGAAGGGTGACGGCTATAGGGTTTATTTAGGGTAAGTTGGAGGCTTTATATAAGCCTTAGATTCAGCCCATTAATTTCTTTGTTGAAGAAGTTTCCTTCTTGAATCAAAATTCCTCCTTTATCTTGAACTCTTTTTCCTACAATTCAAAAACAAATAAAATAAAGATTAAAATTAAAGATAAACTAATAAAAGAAAATAAATAAAGATGTAATTTTAATCTTAAAGAAAATAAATAAATCTATCCTAAAAATAAAAATACCAAAATTAAATAAAAAATATATAGTTAAAAAAAATTAAAAAAACAAAAAAAGGAAAAAGAAAATATCGAAATAAGAGCATGCCCATGCATCTCCTAAGGTGACCACTTCTTTGTTACGTTCCACATTGGCACCGTTGTAGTGCTTCAATCCTTTTCCATTAACTTTGAATTCATGTTTGTCAGTAACGGACTTGATTATCAAGGCACCATGGAAGAATGGTTTGACAAATTTGAATGGTTCTGACCATCTTGATTTCAGTTTTCCCGGGAAAAGTTTTAGCCGAAAATTGAATAAGAGAACTAGTTGCCCTGGCATAAATTGTCGCGGCAATAGTTTCTTGTCATGCCATTGCTTTGTTTTCTCCTTGTAGATTCATGCATTGTTATAGGCGAGTGCACATAATTCTTCTATCTCGTTGAGGTCCAACAAACGCTTTTGTCCGGCACTTTCCCAATCCATATTCACGGTCTTGATTGCCCAATATGCCTTGTGTTCGATTTCCACCGGTAGATGGCATGTTTTGCCATAGACAAGTCGGAAGGGAGACATACCTAAGGGTGTTTTGAATGTAGTGCGATATGCCCAAAGTGCGTCATCTAGTCTTACTGACCAATTCTTTCTAGAGGGATTTACAACTTTCTCGAGTATACCTTTCAATTCCCGGTTGGAAATTTTTGCTTGCCCATTGGTTTGTGGGTGATATGCCGTGGCAATCTTGTGAGATACACCAAAGCGTTGTAACATCTTGGCGATGAGTTTGTTGTCGAAGTGCTTGCCTTCATCACTGATAATTGTTCTCGGCATCCCAAACGTGTAAATATATTTTTCTGCAAAAATCGTTGCACGGTCTTGGAATCGTTGGTGGGAACTGCAGCTGCCTCAACCCATTTAGACACGTAGTCGACGCCAAGTAGAATGTAGAGGTTGCCGAATGAAGATGGGAAATGTCTCATAAAATAAATCCCCCATACATCGAACAATTCCACCTCGATGATGTTTTGGAGCGGCATCTCATATCGTCTAGAGATATTGCCCGTCCTCTGGCAACAATCACATTGCTTGTAAAACTCTTGGGCATTTTTGTATAGTGTTGGCCAATACAAACCGGATTGCAAAACTTCGGCCGCGGTATGTGTTCCTCCAAAATATCCTCTATAGGGTGAAGAATGGCATTGTCGGAGTACGTTCTGCTGGTCCTCTTTAGGGACACATCGGCGTATAACTTGATTTGCACATTTTTTAAACAAAAGAGGCCCGTCCCAAAAGTAATGCTTAGCATCATGGCGGAACCGTTTCTTCCCTTGGTGAGTAAGGCCATAAGGTAAAATACCACAAACAAGGAAATTAACTAAATTCACGTACCAGGGTACTACCGAGGCAAGTGTTGCTGTGGTAACTTCTTCCATGGTTGCAAAGGCGTGCGCGTCTAGAGTTACCGCGGCATGCGCGTCAAAGGTTGCCAAGGCGTGCGCATCAGTGGTTGCTGCGGCGTGTGTATCTGGAGTTGTCGAGGCGTGCGCGTCAAGAGTTGCTGAGGCGTCGAGGGTTGCCGAGGCATACGCATCCATGGTTTCCGAGGCGTCAGGGGTTGCCGAGGAGTGCGCGTCCATGGTTGCTGAGGCGTGCGTATCAGTGGTTGCCGCGGCGTGCATGTTGAAAGTTGCTGAATCATCGAGGGTTGCTGAGGCATGTGCATCCATGGTTGCCGAGGCGTTAGGGGTTGCCGAGGCGTACGCATCCATGGTTGCCGACACAACTAACAATTGCTCATCCGGGAATGCATCATATATCTCTAAATCCGTGTCCTCCTTCCTATTGCGTTCTAAGCGTGATAAGTGATCGGCCACTTGATTTTCTGTTCCTTTCTTGTTCTTAATTTTTATTGTCAAACTCTTGCAAAAGCAATATCCAATGAATCAAACTAGGTTTGGCATCCTTTTTTGCAAATAGATACTTAATTGCCGAATAGTCCGTATGAACAATTACCTTTGTACCAATCAAATAGGATCGAAACTTGTCAAAAGGGAAAACTACGGCTAGTAACTCTTTCTCCGTTTTTGTTAAGAGTTTTACTAGCGTAGTATATCACATGAAAGGTCTTATATGTGCGTTGGCCTAGGACTGCTCCTACCGCGAAATCACTTGCATCACACATGAGCTCAAAATGTCGCGTCCAATCTGGTGGAACGACAATGGGTGCCGAGGTAAGTTTTTTTTAGGGTTTCGAATACTTGGGTGTAAGAATCATCAAAATTGAAGGCTTTATCCTGTTCAAGCAAATTGCACAAGGGTTTAGTAATTTTAGAAAAATTATGAATGAACCTCATGTAAAAACCTGCATGTCCAAGAAAGCTTCAGATTCCTTTAACCGAACTTGGTAGGGGTAATCTCTCGATCACGTCCACCTTTGCTTTGTCTACTTCAATTCCCTTGGAAGAAATCTTGTGGCCGAGCACTATTCTTTCATCTACCATAAAATGGCACTTCTCTCAATTAAAGACTAAACCGGTTTCTTCACATCTTGCCAATACCTTCTCTAAATTGCCGAGGTAGCTGTCGAAGTCATTACCAAAAACGGAAAAATCATCCATGAAGATCTGAAGGAAGTCTTCGACCATATCTGAAAAGAGTGCCATCATGCATCTTTGGAAGGTTGCCGGGGCGTTACACAATCCGAACGGCATCATTCGGAAAGCATAAGTACCATATGGGCATGTGAAGGTTGTCTTTTCTTCATCTTCTGGTACTATGGCAATTTGATTGTAACCTGAATAATCATCAAGAAAACAATAAAAGGGTTTACCTGCAAGACGGTCAAGCATTTGATTGATAAAGGGTAATGGGAAGTGATCTTTCCTAGTGGCTTTGTTTAGCTTTCGATAATCCATACAAACCCTCCAACCGGTCACAGTTCTGGTTGGAATGAGTTCATTGTTTTCATTACTTACCACCGTTATACATTCATTTTTCGGTACACATTGTATTGGACTTACCCATGTGCTATCAGAGATAGGTATATAATGCCGGCGTCAAGCCACTTGATGATTTCTTTTATTACAACCCCTTTCATGGCATGATTCAGTCTCCTCTGGGCCTCAATCAAAGGTTTGTGATCGTCTTCCAACAAAATCTTGTGCATGCACACAGGCTAATTCCCTTCAAGTCGGCAATTGTCTACCCTATTGCCTTCTTGTGTAGCATCAACATTTTGATCAGCTTCTTTTCCCGCTCAGGCTGTAACTTAGAGGAAATGATTACAGGCAATGTATTATCGGTTCCCAAGTAAGCATATTTTAGTTGCTCTGGCAACTGTTTCAACTCAAGAATTGGTGGTTTTTCAATAGAGGGATTTTCGAGCTTACCTTCCTTACCTGAGTAATCCAGTGGTTCAAAGTATGTACCTGGTCGATTGACTAACCAATTTGCCTCTTCTTTTTGTTCCTCATCGATCGGTTCTTCATACTCCTCAGGTTCCTCTTGATTGGCAATGTAGTTACCGAGGCAACTAAATTCCTCGTCGAAGTTAAACTCTGTCGTGGCATGGAGAAGTTGGCATTTTTCGGATCATCGGCATGCCTTAGTGTTTGGAACACATTTAGTTTAATTTGCTAGTCATTTACCCTCATTGTGAGTTCTCCCTTTTCAACATCGATCAAGGTTCTCCCTGTTGCTAGGAAGGGTCTCCCGAGAATGATAGATGCATGCTCATCTGCTTCACAATCCAAAACAATAAAGTCAGCGGGAAAAATAAATTTATCAACTTTTACCAGTATGTCTTCGATTTTTCCATCTGGATACACATAGGATCTGTCGGCTAACTGTAGCATAACTGTTGTAGGTCTTGCCTTCCCGATTCCTAGTTTCTGGAAAACCAATTTAGGCATCAAGTTTATGCTTGCTCCAAGGTCGCATAATGCTTTCCCGACATAGTGGTTTCCATTGAAACATGGTATTATGAAACTTTCGGGATCCTTCAACTTGGGTGGCATGCGATTGTGTAACATGGCCATGCATCCCTCTATGGCGGCAACTGTTTCAAACTCTCCTAGCCTTGTTCTCTTGGACACAATGTCTTTAAGAAACTTGGCATAGTTTGACATTTGTTCAATTGCTTCGACCAATGGCAAGTTGATGTGGACTTGCTTGAGGATATCAAGAAACTTCTTGAATTGATATTCTTGCTTTTGTCGCTTCAACCTTTGTGGGAATGGTGGTGGAAGTCAGATATCTTCAATCCTTTCATTGGTCTAGAACCTGATTAACGGTATTGCCGAGGCAATTGGAGTTGCCAAGGCATTGTCAACTAAGGTTACCGTGGCGTGCCTATCGTTGGTTGCCGAAGCATCCTTATCGCCGGTTGCCGAGGTATGCTTATCGCTGGTTGCCATGGCAATTCCTGGTTCAGCATCTGAGGCTTTGCCGCTGAGTTCGTCTTGTTCTTTTTGTGGAGTTTTGTTTGATGAGCGAGCTTGAGCCTCTTTAAGTTGTTGGCCACTTCTAGTGGTGATCGCCTTACATTGCTCATGGCCAGTCCCTCTTGCGACTTCAGTATCGCTAGGTAAACCTCTTTGTGGTCTAGTATTCAAGTTTTGAGTAAATTGCCCGACTTGATTTTCCAATGATTTGATTGCCGCCTCTTGGTTTTGCAATCTCATCTCGGTCCTGTTAATAAAAACATCAGTTTTTTTTATAAAGTTACTAATCTCAGCCATATAAGATTCAGTTTTCAACATAAAAACATTGAGAGAATTTTCCAAAGAACTAGATGTTGTCAGTTGTTGATGCGGCAACTGTTGCCGTGGCATATTCTGCTGCAATCCTGATGCTTGTGCATTCTGATTGTTCTGGTTTAGAGCATTGTTGGGATTACTCCATGAAAAATTCGGGTGCTTCTTCCAAGCTGGATTGTATGTATTGGACATCACATTGTTGTTCTGGTTGAAATTCCCCACATAAAAGCTGGATTCTGGATTCAGCATACATTCAGAAGAATTATGGTTACCACCACATAACTCACAAAAGGAATCCATTACCTTGACCTCCTGTGTGTTGTTTGGTTTCTGCATGTTCTGGACCATCTTAGTTAGAGTGGCCAATTGTGCCGAAATTGAGTCTGATGATCACTGTTCATGTATTGTGGCTTGGCGTCTAACTCCTCCTCTTATAACGGAGGGGAATTGATAATCATTCTTAGAAAGCCTGTTTAGAATTTGCATTGCTTCCTCCGGCGACTTATCTAGGAGTATGTCGTTTGCCGAGACATCTAGCATCATCCTTGTTGGTGTATTCACAGCATTGTAAAATATTGTTACTTGTGTCTACACTGGGAATCCGTGTATGGGGCATTTATGTAGAAGTTCTTTATATCGCTCCCAAGCCTCGTACATGGATTCATCGTCTTCCTGCCGAAAAGAAGTAATTTTGTTACGAAGCCTATCAGTCAAATTTGTAGGATTAAATTGAGCAAGAAAATCATGGCAAAGATCGGTCCAAGATCCTATTGATCCGGCAGGAATACTATTCAACCATGCTTTTGCCATACCCCTCAGTGAATAGGGGAATAATCTTAGTAGTAAAACATCGAGGGTGACTCCTTGTATTTTGAATGAATTGCAAATCTCGAGGAAAGATTTAAGATGTTGTGCATCTTCAGTTGCTGAGCCGCCAAATTGACCAATTGTGTTGATCATATTAAACATCACCGGTTTCAATTCAAAGTGGTCGGCTTCAATTTCAGGTGTGTCAACTCCTGGATTGAGTCCATCAAGATCTTCTTTAAGATAGTCTCGAATAGTTCTGTTTCGTGCAAGAATCACTCCTCCTCCTGCTGGAACATCTTGATTCATATTGCCGTCTTGATTAGCCATTGCTACTCTTAACCTTCGTCTATGTCTTTGCAAGGTTCATTCGATTTCTGGATCAAAGGGATATTCTGGTGTAATCGGTCTTGCCCTGGCCATATACCAATGCAAAACCAAAGTTTGTTAACCCTTTGAATCTTAAACAAGAAAAATAAAAAGTACAAGAAAATAAAAACAAAGTCGCTATTGCCAATCCCCGGCAACGGCGCCAAAAACTTGTTGCGCGTAATAAGTGCTCCGCAATTGTGCAAGTGTACACGTTGCAAGTTATAGTATAAAAGATATCGTCTCCACAGGGATTGGTGCCACTTCAAGAATCTAATCTCTTGCACTGTAAAAAGTAAAAACACAAGTAGGTGATTGTAAGAGTTTAACTAACAACTAAACTAGAAAGCAAACAAGTAAAAGAAGATGTAATTAAATGATAGAGAATATGCCAGGTTATCGTGAGTTGAGGTGTGATAGCCGATTGGATCGTCTTGGTAAAAGAGTGCAAGGGCAACTCAGTTGCCGTGGCAACTTGCACAGCGGGGTTGCCTTGGCAACTAATCGATGGTTGCCTGGGCGACTAGCTGGGCAACTACTCGGGCGGCTGGGCAGCAACTTCAAGGTTCGGCGGAGCGTTCTTCAATGGTTTCTTCTTATCCCTAAGTCGAAACTCTAGCTATTTATGCATGCCTTGATAATACGTCCTTGCGTGAATCAAGGGTGAACAACGACCAAACTTGCGCTCTTCTTAGCCGTTGAAATCCTTAACTTATCCCTAAGCCGGATTAATCTTCGCCATCAATAGATTGCATAAAGACCATACTCATTCGTTTATTGAATCTAACTCTCCCGATATTAGATAAATAGATGAAGTTACAAGATCCTCTCACAATTCACTCGCAAACAATAATAAGAACCAAGAATTAGTAAGCCTTGAATTGAAAGTGCAAACTCTTATTACCTAAACAAAATCCAATTGTTTCTCACAACCACAAAACACAATAACCTTAGCCAAGTAGATTTAGTTCATGGCTGGGTTCCAAAGAAACACAAGATAAAGAATTCCTAGCATAAACCTAATGGAACAAGAAAGAAAAAGATGAAGAATGGTTGACCCTTGTCGATATCTCCCCATTTGATCTTGTCGAAAATTCTCTCCTCTCTCCCCCTTAGAGTTGATGGCATGGTCTTGAATTTATAGGGCTAGGTCAAAGTCTTTTTTGAGGAGGAAGTTAAGTTGGAATTAAATTATCTTTAAAGAATATAATTCTTTATTATATTTAAATTCTTTCTAGAACTTCTCCTATCTTCTTGGGATTTTATTTCTCTTTGACCTCTTCATGGAAATCAAACACATTTGGGTTTTATCTTTGCTCCACGTCATCTTGGGCTTATCTAGTCATCGATTTTGACTACCATATCATCTTATTCCTTATCGAAAATTACCCTGGCAACTAGCTCGGCATCTCCTTCATGCATTGCCCTGACAACTGGTTCCAACCTTGCTTTGGCAAGTGATTCTGCACACACACAAAAAACACACCAAAGCAGTATCTTTTTCCACAAAATTGAGCAAAATATGAAATCAAGCTTGTCCACTAAGGAAACGATGCAAACATGCATGAATGACTAATAATGCAACTAATATGAGCCTAAGTCTAGCAATAATAAGAATAAAAAGGGTAATAAAAATAGTACTTTTAGACACTTAACAATACGCCTAACCGAAATACTGAACTTTTGAAATATTTTAAACCGTACCGATACGGTTTCCCATGTGTTTCGATACGCGGGTTCAAGTTGCAAAAGTAAATTCCAGAGGCTAAAACTCGTATCAAAATGGCCATCCCCGTACCGGTACGCCAGGCCAAATTTGCCTAGGCGTATCGAAAAGCACCATACCCGTACCAGTCCCACAAGCTTGAACTTGCCTAGCCGTACCGATACGGTCCCCCGCATATCGGTACGCCTGGGCCTGTAATGTCACATTTGGCTGATTTTTCATCCCGAAAGCATACTCAAACCACTCCAACATGCTTTAAACACAATACTAACATGTCAAACATATCTCATGCCAACAAGCATCACATATCTAACAACACAATGAGGACTTATGCATCGAAGAGGAAATCTATAAGAATGCTTCCTATATGCATCCAACCAACTTACCAAGATATAAACTAGCACCAAAAACAATCCTTAATGGTCATTTACATCCCAAGAATAACTAAAGAAACATGCTCAAAGAGAGAGTTTCACAAAACATTTCCCAAAACACAACAAGTACCTCATTGCCCTTATTCATTATAGTCTAGTCTCTAACATACTTTGGAAACAAGTCTTGACAATATCCCCTTGCATCTTGCTGCCTTCCAAGACCTCAATTATCTGCATTGATGGACAACGAGAGCGTAAGCACACAAGGCTTAGTGAGGAGAGCTCTAAAACAAACACCATCAATGCATTTAAAACCATCATTTAAAACATCATCATGCCCTTTTAAAAAAGCACTTTACACAATTAAAACCAATATATTAAACCATATGCTGCATGTATCATTATTCAACAACAAGTCACATTGCTAACCCTCCACTTAAGCCTTTCCATGCATTACTACCAAATGCAAAGCTTAAGGAGAAACATGTATAAACCACATTATACAACATATACATTCCAATGATACATTAACAATTATAGTGGCTTTCAAGTGATCGTTAACAAGTTCAATAAAAAAAGAGTCCATCAGATACACGAATTTAACAAGTGTTAACCCAACACTTCAAGCCATCTCAACCGGAATAGCGATATAATCACAATCACGGTACATTAACAACCGGGTACAATAACAACCGGATACCATAACAACCTACGAAGACACCCACCCCAATCATCGGTTAGACGCTTAATCCACTAACATGAGTATTTGGTACTGTTTAACCCCTCTACCGTTAGGGTACTTGGATGGAGTATTCGGTACGCCGTATAAACCCTCAACATCCAAGGCGACTTATTTACAGTGCACTCAATCCTATGGCCGGCCAACTATATCCGATAACAATTTTAAAACCACATCACTTGCCAATATAATTAACCGAATAACATTTACCTCGCTGTTTTTAACAAGCATTAAACCATGCCATTATCCAAAGCAACAACCATGCTTTAAAACACAAGTATAAACCATACTTACAAGGATCACTTACCATGTGCATCCTTTAGCAAAACATGCTTAAAAACAATATATCCAATACTTCAAGACATGCTTAATCCGTATATATCACGTAAATTAAAACAAGTGTATAAAACTATTTCAAACTAGCACGACCGAGAGAGTAAACCACTTTATACTTACTTCCGAGTCTAGGTAAGCGTTTCAAGTTCTACCTTAACTCCCAAAACTCTGTTTCAAAACATCAAAACACTTTAAACCACATTTTGCTCACCGATATGCAAAACCTTGATTCGCCGATGCGAAATCAAGAATCCAAAGTCTCCAACGCTTCTCCAGTCACTTATGGATCAACCTCCCATGTTTTTACCACAAAACAACAGAGGATTAATGCATCATAATGCATTCTAAACACAACAGCTACAATCCTTCTCGAATTCCCACAAAACCTTCATAATTAACCCTCATCAACAACTGAAAACATAACCAAAACACTTCGATTCACAACCCAGCCAACATCTATCAATCTAACATCACTTTCATCATCAAAACACATCCAAAAACAGATTCAAAACAACCTACTACCTCCAGCAACCTTACAACCATATAAACACCACAAAACCTCAAAACTAATAACCTAAACAAATAGAGATTCTTAAGTTTCGGGATTCCATTGATAAAAATCACTTATCAACATTATTAAACATCCAAAATATAAATCAAAGCAAGCTCAATTACTGGAAATCAGATCCAATTCGCGAATCAACTCATTTTCCCAAATAACTCAATTAAACATTGGAAAATCATCAAAACCAGATTAGAAACACAAAAACAATGATCAAATGCTTGGGAATTTCAATAAAGAACCGTACAATAGAGGAGATCTCAGACCTTACCCCTATTGTGAAGTTTCTCCCTCAATTGATTTGTGAAAAGCTAAGAAAACACAAGATTATTGTAAGATTTTGTATAAACAATCTTTATAAAACAATTTGATATAATAAAATCAAGTTATAAACCACCTCACCTCTGGAAATTTGATGAAAATGAGTGTTTAGCTGAGGAAAGAATGGAGAGAAAAAGTTGCGAGAAAATGATGTGATTTTTGTTTTGGAAAAGATAACTAACTTTTTTAACAAAATCCTCTTTAATTATTAATTAAACTACATGTTAAAATAAGTCAAATCAAGGGAGAAATCATCAGATACCAATTGGTAAAATAGCTCATTAAAGATTCTAAGTATTTGACCCTTTTCATTTTAGTCCCTAGAAAATCATAGTTTTCAAAACTTTCATTTTGGTCACTAACCAAATTGTCCATCTTCCAAAAACCATTTTTCAAAATTGATTCCACCATTATTAAATGCATAACTAATAATGATTTTAAGCATATTCCCTTAATTTTTCCAACACCAAAATATATGATCCCGAAATCGACTCGAATCTCTACTCTGGTCCACCAGACCGTCTAATAAACCACCAAATCGTTAAGCCCTAAAACTGGGGCGTTACATAGGCCCATTGGGCGTAGGTGCTGGCCTAAAGGGTTTTATTAGGTCCAAAAGAGTCGTCCTAACTAAAGCATAAGAGTCTGAATGCATAATGTATTACCTTAGCCGAAGCGTAGGAACCTGATACAGTAGTCATAAGGAATTACCCTAGCCGAAACGTAGGAACCTAATACAGTAGTCATAAGGAATTACCCTAGCCGAAGCGTAGGAACCTAATACAGTAGTCATAAGGAATTACCCTAGCCAAAGCATAAGAATCTGATACAGTAGTCATAAGGAATTACCCTAGCCGAAGCGTAGGAACCTAATACAGTAGTCATAAGGAATTACCCTAGGCGAAGCGTAGGAACCTTATACGGGCAGAATTACCAGCCGAATCAAGGCTGAACCTTCAAGCACTTCTCACTATACCCAAGCACCCCAGTAGCAGTCTAAGCAGTGATAATAATAACAACAGTAATAATTAGTATTAACAGAAATCAGTATTAATTAGTAGAAATAAAAAATAACGGTAATAACAATAATTAGTAATAAGTAATGACAACAGAAGATACAAATCAAACCATTCAATCAGTTAGGTACACCTTAAGTATTCATTTCTCAGAACTGACTATAGTTATTGCAAGGTAGATCACCTTCACTAATTAGCCACTACATGAACTATGAGAAATCGAACATGTATTCAAGCGGTATTTTCTAAGTATTCGAACATGTGCATTGCACCCAAACTCAATCCATAACATCGAAAGTACCTTGAAGAATAGGTTACTATTACTATTAACTATGTACTTTCCCCAATTAAATCGAACATGCCTTCGTATGGTATTCTTCCTATATCACATTAGTATCAGAAATGACTAACAAACACGGTCGTATATTACTACTTCCAAAGCTAGTCTATTTGTTTGGCTTTACTGGTATTTCTTATTCCAAGTCTTAGAGGAATTTTTTAGTCATTTTAGTATTCAAGGGTATTATGTTTCAGTCATTAAGATACTCCCGATAATTCCAAACAATTCATTTATTTCAATTCTCGAGGGTTTATCCATGATTTCCGTTAATTTGATAAATTTTGGTGCCTGAGGTTAATTCAGTCATTTCTATCATTCCAATCAATTCATTCACTACTGTCATTTAGATCAATTCAAGAATACGTAGAATCTTCTAGTAAATTTATCTTCAGGTGTTTGTCCAGAGTTTGGGTAAACCAATTGTTTTGTTATCATACATATTTGGAATCTTGATACCGAATTCTTTCCCAATAGAACGAAGATTTCAGATAAAGTAATCATTTATCAGACCGAGTGTAAAATTTTTGGACATTTCCTTTGTTACGGGTATTTAAGTCATTCTTATTTCTCGAGTGTATTATCGTCATTTCATAACGAAATATTTCAAATATTAAATCATTTAACTCTATTTATCAGATCGGGAGATTATGTCTTATTAACCAATTACTGAACTAAGGATCCTTCCAGTCTATTAAATTCCTCTTTCGAATAATTCGATCTTATCCAAATTACCATTCGATTATCTCATAATTTAATTAAGTCAAGTAGAGTTAAAAGTACACTAAATCGTACTCATGCAAACTTTAGCCTAGAACCAACATATATCATAAAGCATGCAAGATGTAGTAATGTATTACCTTAAGTCCTTACTATATCGGTCGACCCTTGAAACAACATTTAACTCTCGAACCCATATTCAACATCCTCAACCTCTCGTATACGAAGATATGTGAATACCTTCAATTAAACATAATCTATAAATCAAACCTTAGCTTTATCATAACTCTTAAACTGAAAAACTAGACATACATTCTCGGGTTCAAGGTTAGATTCGGGGGCTTTCAGATTCGAAATTTGCTAAACATACTTCAAAAATGGATTTAGGACGTCAAAAAACATAAAATAGGGGCTTTCGAAAAATTTTAACTTTTTAGTCAAAGTCAACGATGAAAATAGCAGTCAAAGTCAACACTGACATCAGCAGTCAAAGTCAACACTGACATCATCAGACAATGGTCAATGTTGACTTCAGCAGTCAACACTGACGTCAGTGGTCAATGGTTTGACTCAGGTTAGTCGACTCACTGGGTTGACTCGGTCGGGTTAACTTATTGAGTTAACACGATCGGGTTAACTCACTGAGTTGACTCGGTCAACGGGTCGGTCGGGTTAGATGGGTCGGACGGTTCGATCGAGTCAGACGGTTTGGTCCAAAACAAAATCGGTTCAAGGCCGGTTCATGCCCAGTTTGACTGAGTCACCGTCCCAGGTTGCTAGAAATTGCCTGGACGGCGCGTGGAGGCCACGTGCAACCCCAAATCGACCGAAAAAATTCCCAAAATGTCAAGAACATCATTTCTAACCA